>MU174328.1:24478006-24505717 GCA_016696395.1 Antechinus stuartii
GAAAGAAAGAAAGAAAGAAAGAAAGAAAGAAAGAAAGGAAAAAGAAAAGAACAGAACAAGGATTTTCAAATGAGGAGAATCAAATCAGACTAGGAGTCCTTAGTACTCTGGGACTTGATGAAAAGAAGGGATAATGTGGCTAAAACTTGTTATTAACCTGCTTGGCATATATGCTTTAAATAATTTTATTTGGTCACTAGCAATAAATAAGGAAAATTTACTAGTGGTATAACTCTAGAATACTATAAATAAAGTTTTTGGATAGAGAATTCCAAAAAAGCAAACATATAAGTTTCAAAAGTAGAGGGCAGAATCTCGTTATTAGAGTTCTGGCCCCAAATCAGCTTCCGGCTAAGTCATTTTGGTGTTTTTAACTACTATATTCTTCCCTTTAAAAGAAATGGAGTCCAGAGATAATTATAAAAGACAGATTACTTTGATTATAGGAACCTGAAAAGTTTTTGCACAAACAGAATTAATATACCTAAAATAAGAAGATAAATGGTCAAATGAGAAAAAAAAGAAGTTTTGTGTTGAATTTTTCTTGTAAGAGTTTAGTATCTAATAAGCTAGAAGCATTCCCAATAAAATCAGGGGTGAAACAAAGATGTCCATTATCACCACTATAATTCAATATTGTTTTTTCTATCATTTTTTCTTTTTCTATCTGATTTTTCTTGTGCAGCATGATAAATGTGGAAATATGTTTAGAAGAATTGCACAAGTTTAGCCTATATTGGATTATTTGCTCTCTAGGGGAGGAGGGAGGGAGAAAAGCTTGGAACATAAGTTTTAATAAAATTTAATGTTGGAAACTATCTTTGTATGTATTTTGGGAAAAAACTATTATCATTTAAAAATAAGTGTAGTATTTGAATGTAATGGAATACTATAGTTCTATAAGAAATGATGAGCAGGTTGATTTCAGAAAGAGCCTTGAGAGATTAGATGAAATGATGTTGAGTGAAATGAGCAGAACTATGAGAACATTGTATACAGTAACAGCAAAACTGATTGAGGATCAACCATGACAGGCTTAGCTCTTCTCAGTAATTCAATGATTCAAGACAATTTCAATAGACTTAGGATAAAAAATGTCATTTGCATCCAGAGAAAGAACTATGGAGACTGAACAGATAAAAGAATACTATTTTTACCCTTTTTATTTTATTTTTCTTTCTTATGGTTTTTCCCTTTTGTTCTGATTTTTCTTTCACAACATGACTAATTGGAAAATATTTAAAATAGTTGTACATATATAACCTATATAAGATAGCTTAGTGTCTTGGGAAGGGATAAGAAAGGAAGGGAGGGAGAAAAAAAAATTGGAACTCAAAATCTTCCAAAAGTGAATGTTGAAAACTATCTATCAACATGCAATTGGAAAAAAATAAAGTACTACTATTTTAAAAAGAGATTGGTATCCAAAATAAATAAACATTAGATTGATTGATAGATAAGGAGAGAGAGAGAGAGAGAGAGAGAGAGAGAGAGAGAGAGAAATACACATACATAAACGTATGTTTATATGAAGTCCATTCCCCCGAGAACTGATTGGTCAAAAGATATGAAGAAATAGTTCTAAAAAGAATTTCAAACTAATAAAATGGCTAATATAAAGAGAAATGCAAATTAAGACATCATACCCTGTAAATTTTATCAAAGATGATAAAAGATAGTTATACCAAATGCTGGATGACTTGTGGAAGTGGAAGTGCACTGGTGCATTGCTGGTGAAGCTGTGAAGCAATATCATCATTCTGGAAAACAATTTAGAGTTATGCAAATAAAGTGATGAAAATGTCCATACCATTTGACCCAAAGATTGCATTACTAGGCTTATGACCTGAGGAGGCTATTGATTTAAAAAAAAAATTCCCCCATATACCAAAATATGTATAGCAGCATTTTTTTGTTATAGAAAATAATTGGAAACAAAGCAGTTGCTCATCAAATGAGGAATGGCTAAACAAACTGTGGCACATAAATGTAATAGAATATTATTATGCTGTAAGAAATGATTAATGTTATGGAGAGAGAAGCATGGAGAAATCTACAAAAACTGATGCTGAGGGAATATACTCAATGACTATAACAATGAAAATGGAAAGGATTACAAACACAGTCAAACATTAATGCTGCAGAATTTCAAAAGATAAGTATGGCTTTCAAGAAGAGATAGCCAAATACCCTCTGGTTCTCTTTACAACAGGGGGAGGTTCACAAGTAAGGGTTGCATATATTTGTACATTAAATACATTTTCAGAATTTTTGCATGTACTAATTGGTTATACTAATTTTCCTTTTTTTTCTTTTCTTTTAAAAATATTATTTGTTAAACAAGAAGTTTTCTGAGAATAGGAGGATAATAGGAAAAATTGTGAGATTAAAAAATAAGACATCAATAAAAATTATTTTATTAAAAAGAAAAGCGGAAGGACCCAATAGTGAACCTAAAGAATTAATTGCTAATATAATAGTGGAAGAAGGTTTGGGGACAGAAGTATCTCCTCTAGTCATATGAAGGAGGGAGTTTCCTTTTCTGTTCTGAAAACTATTCTTCTAAACATTCTATTCCATTTATAAAGTAGACAAATAGAAGTTGCGCTACAGAACCATGCGCTACTTAGCAATTGTTTCCAAGAAAATCCCTATAAAAAAGAGTATGAAAAAGTTATTTTTTAAAAATGGATAGAGCATCCAATTTGATGGCTTTTTCAAGGACTCAAAGCAAAGGTGATTAGTAGAGAAGAGCAGCATTTAACACGTACCAGAAATTCCTTTAGCATGGGCACCAAAAATTCTTTTAGAGCTCTGATTTAAAGTGAGCACAGGTACTACTGAGCTTGAGCCCTGAAGACACAGCTAGGAAAGAAGGTGGCACATGCTGATCCAGGTGCCCATAGAGATGATGGCTTTGAGTTGTAGTTATAGCTTGAGCCTAACAGCAGAGTTCACACAGTGCTATGCACATAGCAAGAGCTCAATAAATACTTGCTGAATGAATGATTTCACTTTCAATTTCTGCCAAAAAGCCTGTTAAACTCAAGTAAATCTAGTGATTAACTAATCACAAGGCATCAACTTTTCCATTTGTTAGGAGGGAATTTGTTAGGAAGGAATGACTTGAGTAGATGTATTTTGAGGCTTGGAGGATAAACAATTTTTTTTTTAATTGACAGGGTGTATAGCATGTTCTGCTCTTTACACAGCTACTTTGCCCAACCCATATTCTATATCTGGGTTTGTTTTTCAGTCTTTCCCTTTATATCTCTGAGAAATAGGCAACAAACATGACTGCCTATCGATATCTGGGCAAGACCATGTAAATAAATGCCCAATTGGTTCTGAGGAGAGGTTCTAGAGATAATCACTTTATTACCAGGAAATATAGCCCATATTATCCCTTTTCTACCAGCTCTTCCTTAAACTAACAGCTGGGAACATTCCTCTAAAAGGAGAAAACCCCTTCCTTTAGAGGAGTATAATGAAAGATTCTGCTAATTTTATTAGTCCCAGATTCTCAAAACACATCATTCTTTTTTTTTAATAACTTTTTATTGATAGAACCCATGCCAGGATAATTTTTTTACAGCATTATCCCTTGCATTCACTTCTGTTCCAATTTTTCCCCTCCCTCCCTCCACCCCCTCCCCCAGATGGCAAGCATCTTTTACATGTTAAATAGGTTACAGTATATCCTAGATACAATATATGTGTGCAGAACCGAACAGTTCTCTTGTTGCACAGGGAGAATTGGATTCAGAAGGTTATAAATAATCTGGGAAGAAAAACAAAAATGCAAGCAGTTTATATTCATTTCCCAGTGTTCTTTCTTTGGGTGTAGCTGCTTCTGTCCATCCTTGATCAATTGAAACTGAATTAGCTCTCTTTATCAAAGAGATCCACTTCCATCAGAATACATTCTCAAACAGTATCGTTGTTGAGGTATATAATGATCTCCTGGTTCTGCTCATTCACTTAGCATCAGTTCATGTAAGTTTCACCAGTCCTCTCTGTATTCCATCCTGCTGGTCATTCCTTACAGAACAATAATATTCCATAACGTTCATATACCACAATTTACTCAACCATTCTCCAATTGATGGGCACCCATTCATTTTCCAGCTTCTAGCCACTACAAACAGGGCTGCCACAAACATTTTAGCACATACAGGTCCCTTTCCCTTCTTTAGTATCTCTTTGGGGTATAAGCCCAGTAGAAATACTGCTGGATCAAAGGGTATGCACAGTTTGATAACTTTTTGAGCACAGTTCCAAATTGCTCTCCAGAATGGCTGGATGTGTTCACAATTCCACCAACAATATATCAGAAAACATATCATTCTTAAAGTTTGCTTTCCTTCAGTGCCCTGCATCTCTTGTTTTCACACAATTAGAAAGCAAATAGGAGGTGCAAAGACAAGAAGACCCGAGTTTAAATTCTGCCTCAGACACTTATCGGTATGATCCTTAATGACAATCTTTCTCAGTTATCTCTAAAGTACCTTCCAGCTCACAATCTATGATCCTGTGACTTAGTTTTCTAAGTAATCTATAGTGTCAGCTTCCTTCACTGAATAGCTATTTCAGAAGACTGATCAACCTGTATCAACAACCATTCATTAAGCACTTGTTATATCCCAGATGCTCATATTACAAAGTAAAAAACTACAGTCTCAATCTCTGATAAAGAACTACTGGATCTATATACAAATCTAGTCACTTCATTCTTCTGCTCAAAATCATGCAAGGTTCTTTATTGTCCAAAAAATTAAGTTAACGCATCCAAACCTGGCACTTGAGACCTTTCACAAATTGGTATCTTTTTATCTTTATTTTATACCCCTTCCATATATTATATCTTAAAGCCAACCTGAACTACTGATTCATGAGGGCAAACACCATGTCATATATAAACTTTGTATTTTCCCAGCACAAAGGTTTATTTAATTGAATCAGGAAACCCAAGAGGGAATAGAAAAGAATGGTTTTTCTGAACATTTTAAACCAAATGGTTATTTGGATTTGCCAGTTATTCTATTTTTAGTCTATCTAAAGAACAATTCTGAACTCAGCTATGTCTACCTCAAGCTATGTCAAAGAATGACAATCCAACTATCTTCTATGTGAAAGGAAAGAAAAAGAAACTCAAAGATTATATGTTGATTTGAATGAGAAAAATAGCCTATCAACTGCTACACAATTCCTATTATATCTAGTTATAATTCAGTCTCTCCTACCTCAGGCAATAACATCCCCATAAAGTCTCAGATTGACAATAAATCAAACTATCATTCCACTCTGCCCAAGTACCTGGTTTGATAAGCAGATGGTAGTGATGGGGGGGGGGGGGGGGATGCAAATTGCTGCAACAAAAGGAAGCAAATTTTGCAGAACCAGACTGAGTTGGAGAAATAATCAACTCTTTAGCACTTTCTAAATTCTAGCTATTTAGTTGTATTTAGATTTCCCCTAGCTTTGAATTGCCATTTGGCCTTCTTGCCAGCTTCAAATTTCACAACTTAGTTCCCATACTTTGCTATGGGTCTGGCCTGACTTATGAGTTTCTTTTTGGCAATCCTCTCTAGCTTGGATATCATGGTCTCAAGAAGGAATTATCTAATCTAACAGCATATGTTGGACCTTAGTAGGATATGATTATGATTTGCCTTGCTGGTAATTTCATCTCCTAGAATGTAAAGGAAACAATAAGCATCCTGTTATACTTTATGATTCTGGCCGATAGAGAGGAACTATTTGGTGAAGTAAAAATGTCAAAAAAAACTTAGGCATCTGTAATCACTTAAGGAATCAACATAGATATGGGGGCTTGGGGTATACTATACACATTACAACATTCTCCATCTACTGGAAATCAGTTTAGAAACAATTCAGAATTTGGATAGAATCCTGTGGTCTGAGATCCTTTAAGGGAAATAAGCTCAAGAAAGATAAGAAGCTTTCAAGAATGGAAGTCTAATGATAGTGCCTGAAATTATTCCAATGAGGGAGTAAAGGGAGAGGTACCTTAAGAGACTAAGATAATGTGCATATAGGGAAACCATCCAAAAAAAAAAAAAAAGGACTTTTAAGAGATGAAGAGATGAAAGTGAAAGTGAGTAACTAAGGGTGAACTCAAAGTAAAATGGTGTTTTAAAAAAATAGGTTAAAGGAAACTAAAATGGTCTGAAGTGAAATCTATAATAAATGCTAAGGATCATAGTTTTTAGCCACTATTATAAGAAAAGGAAGAGGACCAATAGAGAAGACACAGGACCCCTGCTTAGGAAAGAAGAATTACCCAACTTCCATTTTCTCTATGAATGAGAATGCCCTGATATATAGAAAAGAACAAAATTTATTTTAAAAAAATTCAATGAATCTAAATAATCTGATCTAAATGACTTAAATAATATTCCAAAATAATGAAAGAATTTGATGATTGTTGGGGAAATATAAATAATGCCATGTTCAGAGATAAATTCTAATTTTCAAAAATAGAGGAAGAGAAACCAACAGACTAAGGAGTTGATATTGAGTCATGGTAAAATTTTTAAATTGATAATTAAAGAGATAGGTTGAGCACTAATGAGAAGAAAGAAATCTTCTGCAAGCTCTGCTCCTTACTATCTGGACTTCTACACCATTCCTCTGCAGCCTTCTCGGTTTAGAAGATCCCTTCACTTTATTGTAATTAGTGAATTCCTCTTCAGACACTCAGTTTGAGAAAGTGCCCAAGCCACCCATGATTACTTTTTCACTTCGCTCCCACCTATCCTTCTGATTCTTAGTTTTTCTCTACCTTGCCTTTGCAAGTAAACTTTTCTTCCTCATTACCTTCTCATCACTACTTTTCAACTTTTCTCATGTTTTGTCTTCCCTCATTAAAATATAAGTTATTTAAGGATAGGTACTGTCTTTTATTTATATTTACAATCCCAGTACCTAGCAAATAGATGTGGTATATAACTGTTTTATCAATCTATTAAGACCAGCATAAATTCATTACAGAGAGTTTATACAAGACTGATCTCACTTCCTTTTTTGGAGGGTTTACTAGACTAGCAAATTAGAAAATACCATTAAGATGGTATGGATTTCAACAAGACATTTGGCAAAGTCTCTCATGAAACTAGAATGGGGGATATATACTGGATAATAATATATTTGATGAGGTTCAACATGATTGATCTACTATACCCAAAGAGTATTGATCGATAAATTAATGTAAACCTAATGGGAATACTCCAAAAGAAGATTGCTGAAGTCTATGCTTGATCCACTTATAACATTTATCAAATCTGTAATAAAATGAAGGTGGGAGTCTGCCGGATCAGAAAATAGGGATTCCAAAAGATCCTCATGGACTAAAATGAAGACTTGAACCTCATGATTGAGGTTCAAAAGCTCTACTGTGTAAGTACTAAACAGGAGTTGTGAGTCTAGGAAGTGGTTTGGGGAGAGGTATAAATGAAAAAATTTAATGTGATCTTAGCCTACAGTAACAGAAATATAGTGTTCATAATAAGGGAAGTGATAGTTCTGCTATTCCCCTATCCTATTCAGATCACAGAGGATCAAAGAATTAGAGTGAAAAGGGATCTCAGAGGCCATCTTTCTCAACTTCCTCTTTTTATCAAATGAGAAAAATGCAGGCCCAGAGAGATCAAGGGATATTCCAAAGTCTTACAAGTAAGAAGTGTTGAAGATAAGATCTGAAACAAGATTCTTAGACTACAAAGATGATGTCTTTTTGTACTTTACCACATGGCCGGGGGCAGAGCCAAGATGGCAGAGAGGACACATGCTTCTTTCAGTGCTCTCCTACTATCCTCATACTAAATATGAAATTCAGCCTCTGAAATAGTGCTAGACTGACAAAATTCACCAATATTGGGAGAGCAGCAAATTACCAGCAGAAGATAATTTCAAAGATCGCCAGAAAGGATCTGTTTTGATTGGGCATGGCCATGGGAGAAGGTGAGGCACAGACACTGAGGCTAGCATGCTGAGCAGATGGGAGTAGGGTGGAGAATCTATGGGGAGCACCCAACATAGTGTTGGCTGTTCTGCCCTGGTTGCAAGCCAGTAGATCAGCAGAGAAGAAGAAATATCCAACACAAACAAAAAAGGTAAAGAGAACCCCAAAGCACCAGTCTTGTGGGATCTGGCCACACCCACCTAGCACCAGGAGTGACTCAGCACAGCTGCTGCCGTTTCCTAGTGTCCATAAAGGAAGCTTGGAACCTACTTGACCTAAAAGCAGATCCCATTTTTTTTAATAAGTAAAAAGGCAAAGTGAGCTCTAACTATAGACAGTTCTATAGTGAAAGGGAACAGATTTCAAACCCTGAGAAGACTAAAAATAGATTGTCTCTAGATGAAGCCGCAAAAAGTGATATAACTTAATCTCCACCACATAAGGCTCTCCTAGGAGAAATTAAAAAGGATCTTAAAAGAGAACTAGAAGAAAAAATGGAGTAAAGAAAGGAAAACTCTGCAAGAAGGTTTAGAAAAGGCATATAACTCATTAAAAGAAAGATTTGATAAAGTGAAAAAAGAAAACAACTCCCTGAAATGTGAAATAGAAAAGGTAAAGAACTCCCAGGAAAACAGAATTTGTGAATTGGAAAAAGAAAATAACTCCTTAAATAAATTGTGAAATGGAAAAAAAATCCATAGAATAAAACAACTCATTTAAAAACTCAATTGGACAATTACAAAAAGAAGTTTAAAAAGTAATTGAAGAAAATAATTCATTAAAAATCAGAATTGAACAAATGGAAATGAATGACTAGATGAGACATCAAAATCAGTCAAGCAAAACCAAAAAACTGAAAAAATAGAAAAATAAATGTTAAATACCTGTTTGGGAAAACAACAGACTTTGAAAATAGATCTAGGAGAGATAATCTAAGGATTATTGGACTCCATGAAAATCATGATGAATAAAAAAGCCTAGGCATTATTTTTTAGGCAGTCAAAGAGAACTGCCCAGATGTCACAGAATCAGAAGGTAAAATAGTAATTGAAATAATTCATTGAACACCTCCTGACAGAGATTCCAAAATTAAAACTCCAAGGAACATTGTATAAATTTCGTACTATTAGACCAAGGAAAAAATATTACAAGCAGCCAGAAAAAAAAAAAAAAAAACTACAAATACCATGGAACCACAATAAGGATCACTCAGGATCTAGCAACTTCCACATTATATGATCGAAGGGTCTGGAATCTGATATTCTGAAAAGCAAAGGAACTTGGAATGTAGTCAAGAATAAATTACCCAGCTAAACTGAATGTTTTCTTCCAGGGAAGAAGATGGGCATTCAATGAAACAGGTGAATTCCATTTATTTCTGATGAAAAAACCAAAGCTAAACAAAAAATGTGACCTCCAAATATGGGACTCAAGAGAAGTGTCAAAAGGTAAAAAGAACTCTTGAGAACTGTATTTCTGGTATGGGCATACATAGAGAGTGCATGTATAATTGGATTTTACTGTTATAATATAAAAAACGAAACTAGAGGTAGAAAAAGGATTGTACCAGAAAAAGGGAAAAGTGGAGGTAAAAAGAGGGAAATTATATCTCATGAAGAGGCAAAGGAAATCTATTGTATCTGAGGGAAAGAAGGGAGGGGGATGAACATTGTGTGAATCTTACTCTCATCAGATTTGGCTCAAAGAGAAAATATTCTCTTTTGGTTTACAGAGAAACTTCTCTCAGTTTATTGAAAACTGGGAGGGGAAAAGTGAAAAGGGAAGGGGTAGCCTAAATAGAAGGGAATACAGAAATAGTAAAGGAAAGGTATAAAGAAGGGGGAGGGACTCTTAGGGGGAAGGGTTCTAATGGGGGAGGACTTCTTGAGACAAGCTCAGTTAAATACTGGGTAAGGGGTTAAGGGAGAAAGGAAAGAGAAAAGTATACTCTGGGGATAATAAGATGGAAAGAAATACAGAATTAGTAGTTTTAACAGTAAATGTGAATGAGGCAAACTTTCCCATAAAGCAGAGGCAGATAGCAGACTGCATTAAAAGCCAGAATCCTACAATATGTTATTTACAGAAAACACTCTTAAAGCAGGGTGATGTATACTGAATAAAGGTAAAAGGCTGGAGTGGAATTTATTATGCTTCAGGTGAAGTAAAAAAGCAGGGGTAGCCATCCTGATCTCAGATCGAGCTAAAACAAAAATTGATCTAATTAAAAGAGATAAGGAAGGAAACTAAAACTTGCTAAAGGGTGCCATAGATAATGAAGCAATATCAGTACTAAATATTTTTATACCAAGTGGTATAGCATGGAAAATCCTAAAAGAGAAGTTAAAAGAGTTGCAATATGAAATAGCAAAACTATAATAGTGGGAGATCTTAACCTTGTACTCTCAGAACTAGATAAATCAAACCACAACATAAATAAGAAAGAAGTTAAAGATGTAAATAAAATACTAGGGAAAAAAAGGTATGATAAATCTTTGGAGAAAATTGAATGGAGAAAGAAAGGATTACACTTTCTTCTCAGCAGTTCAAAAATCGACCATATATAAGGACATAAGGACCTCAAAATCAAATGCAGAAAGGCAGATATAGTAAATGCATCCTTTTCAGATCACAATGCAATAAAAACTACATTCAATAAAAAGCCATGGGAAAATAGACCCAAAAGTAATCGGAAACTAAATAATCTCATCCTATAAAATGAATGGATGAACAGCTAATCATAGACAATAATTAATAATTCTATCCAAGAGAATGACAATAATAAGACAACATACCAAAATTTGTGGGATGTAGCCAAAGCAGTAATAAGGGGAAATTTTATATCCCTAGAGGCTTACTTGCATAAAATAAAGAAAGAGAAGATCAATAAATTAGGTTTGCAACTAAAAAAGCTAGAAAAAGAGCAAATTAAAAAACCCCAATCAAATGTTAAATTTGAAATTCTAACAATAAAAGAAAATATTAATAAAATTGGAAGTAAAAAAAACTGTTGAATTAATAAATAAAACTAAGAGTTGGTTTTATGAAAAAAACAAGAAAATAAAACCCTTGATAAATTTGCTTAAAAACAGGAAAGAGGAAAATCAAATTGTCAGTCTTAAAAATGAAAAGGGAAACCTTTCACTAATGAACAGGAAATTAAAGTAATAATTAGAAGTTACTTTGCCCAACTTTATGCCAATAAATTTGATAATCTTAGTGAAATGGATGAATATCTACAAAAATATAGGTTACCCAGATCAACAGAGGAGGAAGTGAATTGCTTAAACAGTCCCGTCTTAGAAAAGGAAATAGAACAAGCTATTAATCAACATCCTAAGAAAAACTCCCCAGGACCAGATGGATTTACATGTGAATTCTACCAAACATTTAAAGAACAATTAACCCCAATTCTATATAAATGATTTGAAAAAATAGGGAATGAAGGAGTCCTATCAAATTCCTTTTATGACACAAACATGATACTGATATCTAAACCAGGTAGGATGAAAACAGAGAAGGAAAATTATAGACCAATCTCCCTGATGAATATTGATGCAAAAATCATAAATAAAATATTAGCAAAGAGATTACAGAAAATCATCCCCAGGATAATACACCATAACCAAGTAGAATTTATACCAGGAATGCAGGGCTGGTTCAATATTAGGAAAACTATTAGCATAATTGACTATATCAATAACCAAATTAACAAAAACCATATGATCATCTCAATAGATACAGAAAAAGCATTTGATAAAATCCAACACTCGTTCTTATTAAAAACAGTAGAGAGTATAGAAATAAATGGACTTTTTTCTTAAAATAGTAGCATCTATTCAAAACCATCAGTAAGCATCAGATATAATGAGGATAAACTGGAACCATTCCCAATAAGATTAGGAGTGAAACAAGGTTGCCCACTATCACCATTACTATTCAATATTGTATTAGAAATGCTAGCTTTGGCAATAAGAGATGAAAAAGAGATTAAAGGAATTAGAGTAGGTAATGAGGAAACCAAATTATCACTCTTTGCAGATGATATGATGATATACTTAGAGAACTCCAGAGATTCTACTAAAAAGCTATTAGAAATAATCCACAACTTTAACAAAGTTGCAGGATACAAAATAAATCCACATAAATCATCAGCATTTTTATATATCACTTATAAAATCCAACAGTAAGAGATACAAAGAGAAATTCAATTTAAAATAACTGTCAGTGATATAAAATATTTGGGAATCTATCTACCAAGGGAAAGTCAGGAACTATATGAGCAAAACTACAAAACACTTCCCACATAATGTCAGATCTAAACCCTTGGAAAAATATTAAGTGCTCTTGGATAGGTCAAGCAAATATAATAAAGATGACAATACTACCTAAACTAATCTATTTATTTAGTACTATACCAATCAAACTCTTATAAAACTATCTTACTGACCTGGAAAAAATAACAACAAAATTCATCTGGAGGAACAAAAGGTCAAGAATTTTCAGGGAACTAAAAAAAAAAAAAATCAAATGAAGGTGGCCTAGCTGTACCAGATCTAAACTATGTTATAAAGCAGCAGTCACCAAAACCACTTGGTACTGGCTAATAAATAGACTCATTGACCAGTGGAGTAGGTTAGATTTACAGGACAAAATAATTAATAACTATAGCAAGCTAGTTTTTGACAAACCCAAACACCCCAGATTTTGTGATAAATAGCAATTGATAAGTGATATTATCCATGTCTTCCACTCATGCAGATCAAAATCCTTCTCTTCCTATGTGAATTTTCTCTTTTTCATATTAGAGAACTTCCATTGAATTTTCAGTATTCCATGGAAATTGGCGCTGTCCATCTCTTATCCTTCATTCTAGATTCATGCCCAATCTACCTCCTTTTCCAGAAATACATGTCCTTGAATGTCCTTTATGTAATTTCTCATCTTCAAGTTATTATGAAAAATATACTGAGCATACTAAAATTCTCTACACATCTCTCTCTATTGCCCTTTTAATCTCCCACATTTTGGATATTTTGAGATTATTGTGCTCCAAGATTTTCAGCTAGGAAGTATTAATAAGAGAACACTGATATTGAAAGAAAATAAAAATATTATATATATATATATACATATATATATATAACGAATTTTGGTGTCAGAGAGCAGTTTTGAATCACTGAATGCACTATAAAATTTCCCTTGTATGATCCATCCCTCTGTTTTTCTATTCAATTCTGAATCCTATGCACTGTCCATCTGTAGTGTCTATTTAAGCAATATTATATGCTGTGGCAAAAAGTGCAGAGCACCTGAGTTCATATCCTGCCTCTAATATTTATTATCTGTGCGACCTTAGATATGTTACTTCCTCTCCCAAAGCTTCAATATACTCCTTGGGATAAGAGACTTAGACAAAGTGGCTTTTAAAGTCTCTTCCAGATTTAAATCTATGACATTCTAAGTTTATGTAATGTTGAACTTATTCAGGAAGCTATGCATCCAACTATATGTCAGCTCATTATAAGAAAAAAAGCCTAACAATTAAAAATGTATTAGAAAGGCATGGGCTCCTTCTTGAAAAAATGAGTTTCCTATTACTTGTAACTATATGATGTCTTTTCAGGAACGTAGCAGGAAAAAGGGAGGAAAATGGATGATGTGGTAAATGGAAGGAGGACTTTGTTTAGAGACAGAGAAAGGAAGAAAACAAACATTTTAAATACCTATAATATGATAAGTACTTTATATCTCATTTGCCCCCTCATGATTCTTGGAAGGTAGGTGCTATTATTACCCCCATTTTATAATAGAGGAAACTTAGGAAGACAGAAGATTGAGTGATTTGCCCAGTCATTCAATTAGTAAGTGTCTGAGGCCATATTTGAACTCAGGTTTTCCTGACTCCAAGTCCGGTGATTTAACCACTGAACCACCACCTCTGACACAAGATTTGGGCTTGAATTCTAGCTTTTCCACTTGTTTTTTTATGTGATCTTGGACAAACTATTTAACCTCTTTTTATCATAGGTTTCTAACCTAGGAAAACTAGAGTCTGGACTAGAAGACTACTGATTTCCCATCTAGGTCTAAATCTATATTCCTGTGATATCTTTCAGTTCCAAAATGCTATTCTAACCTTCCCCCAAAAGACAGAAAGGTCTCTTTAATTGAGAGTTGTTTTTCTGCAGACTCTTTTGGGCACCACTCCCTAACACTGAAATCCCTGTAACACTTAACTCTTTTCAGCACTGAATTACGGGAATAAAAGCAAACACTTCTAATTTTTCTGTTTTCTGTTTAGTAAAATTGGGAGAATAGCTCTGGCTCATTTCATTCTCTTCTCTCTGGGCTAGTTGTGTTTACTAAAGCTGGGTGGCTCTCAGAGATAAAGACCACCTTCTTCAGAGAAGATTATTAATGAGCTCCTGCACTACTCAAATGAAGTCAAAACTTGAGATTAAGGCTATCTAGGCTTTGAGCAATCCATCCACCATGCTACCATACATTCTACTTTTCTGCATGATGCTTCCTTCAACATAAAGGAAGCTGTCTGAACAAAACTTAAGGGATTTCACTGGAAACATTACCTCTATTTTTGGGATAATTACAAAGCTCTACCTCAGATCCATTTATAAGGCAGAAATGCAGGACAAGGAAGGACCACAGTGAACTTTACGCCTTTCTTTCCCCCTTCTGAAAATTTTCCAAAGAGCTTCAAGAGAAGACACAACATGAAACTTTCATCAGAGATCTGATTGCCGCAGGACTAAAGAGGCCGGACAAATCCTAATTTGGAGAGGTGCTGAGCAAGTTAATTGGGCAGTGCCATCCTTCTATTGCCTCTCATCCATGCTCTTGATGTCTGGGAACACAAAAGGCTTATATACAAGCAGATATGCAGACCCATGCGTATTACTAATAGTAAGGAACAAAAGTGGTATTTGCAGTCTCTAATCACCCTTATTCAATATCAAAGACAATCTCTTTTCCTCTCTGTATTCTAATCCTGACCCTATTGTGCTCTGCAAAAGAACAGATTCAATTGCTTCCACTGGTCCTATTTGGAAATGGTCAGACATAGTGATGTCCCCTGAAAGTCAAGCCTCACATCACATCACAAACGGAAAATTCACAGCATGTGATCAGTATCCTTCTCCACTAAAGCTGAAGCACATTTCAGAATGAACATCTAAGTAGAACTTACATTTTCCCATATTTTTATTAGTGGGGAAACAGATTATAGCAAGAAGATAAAATCAAAGACCCTCAAGGCCCCCCAGAGGGGGAAGCATTGTGGCAAAGTAGAAAAGACAGTAAATTTGAAATCAGTGGATCTTTGTTCAAAACTCAGCCATAGCTAAAATTCTAGTTCTAGGAATTGTGTGACACTAAGAAAGTATCATAACTTCCAAATGCCTCAGTTTCCTCAAATGAATTTCTCTGCCTCAGTTTTCTCAAGAAAAATTAGATAACTAAATCACATAACATCTGAAGTCTCTTTTAGCTCCCAGTCTATGATCTCTTGGACTAACACATACTACTAGTCAATGTGCAATCAAAGTTAAGGCTCTTTATGAGAACCCTAGTGAGGATGTTCACAGTACAATGAGCCTGCCAAAATTACAGGGACATAAGGTAGGAAGGGAAAGATGATAAGAATTTTATTTGCCTTGTTTCATACATTGGCCCTTTTTCTAATCCTTTCCTGAAGCAGTCTACATCTGTTTCTTATGCAGCTTAGATGGAGGGGAGGGAAAGGAGGTAGTGACCTCTTTAAGACATAGTGCAAGCTTTGCTGCTACCTTTCAAGTTGTCAGAAATAAGAACTTGTCAATACATTGCCCTCCAGTGTGGCTGGCGCCACCGAGGGACCTGAGCCTCCCCAGGGACAGAAAATCAATAGAGAGGAACTGAGAGGTTTTTTAAATGATTTTGACAGCTTGGGACACATGCATTAGGGCTCCTGATGGGACATAGGCAGTAAGGGCAAGAATTCAAGTTGGCCGCCTGTTTCTGTGGAGCCAGAAGAGGCTAACCCAGAGCAAGGAGCTGTCCAGCACAATCAGTAGGCAGAGTGACAGCGTTCATTGCCCAGCCCCAAATAGCATGGGCCTTCATGGAGTGCCTCTTGCTGGGCACATTGAAAAATTATACTTTTTTCATTAGCCATAAAAGAAAGTCAAAGTAACAGAGTTATTTTCCTAAAAAATCCATCTCATTTCCAGCTTCTGCTTTCATTATGGCTGTCCTAAAGGCTGAGTGTCCCTAACATACTGGCATCATTTCCCACCAAGTTTCTCTTGCTAATCACACTTTCCATGTTGAAACCCCATAGCTACGTATGCCACCACTGCCAGTAGCCTGCTTTTTAGTCCCTATGGGTAGCAAATCAACAGCAGCATAAGGAACAAATGAGTATGGCTCTCCTGAACAAGTATGATTGTGCCAAAGTCTTCAGAATTCCAGCATCCAATACTTAATTTTTAAAATGCAATATATATTTAATGGAATATTAATATTTAACACATCTAATGCAATATTTAATTTGCTATCTAATGCAAATAAAAATAGTAAACAGATTTATTAATGATTTACAGAAATGCTTTTCCCCCTTTTCTTTTTAGCATTCTCTGCCTACGGAATAATTTTCCATTCCCCAGAATACAAACATTGAAGTATTTTCAGACTGGATCCTGCAAGTGGGTCAGGGCGATCATTTGACAAATCATTATCGCCAACAAGAGACAACCACATCATTAGACAGGGACAAATAGCATACTCAATTCCAACAGTTGCTATATCCTTTGAGAATTCATCATTAATCAGTGGCACTGCTCATGAGAAAGTTAACATTGGAATAATTTTGCAGGCACTTTGGGAGTGTTCTTGGGCAACACAAGATACCTGTGTTACACTGTCATCTCCATATAAATCTAAATTTCAGCATATTTATTTTTTCAGAGGACTTGGTGTTTATGATGAACCAGGCCATTAACTCAGTGAAACTTGACCTAACTAGATGTAGACATTTTTTCATTTACAGATCTAAAAGAGACATCTTCAGGCTTCATTTTTGTACAGCTTGTAAGGTTTATAAACAATCAAATTCCTTCTCTGACAAAGCTAATTTATCAAAATGCCATTCAATGGAAAATTTAATTTTTATAGTCTGACTTTTTATAAGTATTTGTTTCTGAAGATACTATAAAAACAAATATAATAATACAAACCTTCAAGTACTCATATTAAAGAAAATACATCACAACCATCATTATATAGACATTTTTAAGTACTGCTTAAAAAGTGTTTCAATATGATTTTCTAAGGGTCTTGCTATTATCTCCATTATACAGATAAAAAAATTAAGGACAAGAGCAGGGCCACATAACAGTGTCTGAAGCAAAATTCAAACTGAGGTCATTCTGACTCTGCAAATGTAGCTCACTCTTTCAGTCACCTATTAAGACATCACTGGAGTTAGACACATTACCGTTATAAATGGAATTACCATTTATTAGTTTGAGCTTTTTAAATATTCTAGCCTCTCATCAATGGCAGAACCTATTTTATATATCTCTGGCAAGTGGTCAACCAGGTTCTCCTCAAACACTTCCAGTAACAAAAAGTTCCGCATATCTTTCTTTAAAAATAAGAATAGCTCTGATCTGCACTCTCATCTTTATTATCCATCCATTTTTCTAGTTCTGTCCTCTGAAGTTGCCTAACATGTGTACTTCTTCCATGTCACAGAGATATTTCATATATTTGAAAGCATCTTTCATGTATCCTTTAGTTTTCATTTTCTTTGGGACAGTATCAATAGCTCTTTCAACTGTGCAATTTAGTTCAATTCAGAAAACATCTATTAAATACCTAATAGATACAAAGCACTAGCCTTTAAATGCTTTGGCTTCTTGCCTCTTTGCCAAACTAATATTCCTCCTCTAGGTATACTCTACTTGACCTTAAAAAGGTCAATGTCCTTAAAATGTGATATTAACAACTAAACAAAGATTCTAGATATACTCAGAGGAAAGTAGAACTGACTTTATGGGTTTCATTACATTTTATCCTGAACAATCAAAACAAAACCCTTGTTATTGCATTTATTTGAAAATAAACTTGAAATTTTAAGTATTTTTAAATCTGAAGTATCCCCCAGCTCTAAGGAATTAGCCAAAGTTTAGAGGCTCTACTGACAATAGCATTTTTAACATGACATTTTTGCTTTTGGTTTGTTTAAATTTTATTGAGAATAAAGAAGTAACCATTTAGAAAGTGCTTACTATGTAACAGCAATGATGATAACTTTACAAAAATTATCTTAAATAATATTAAATTCAGTCTAATTGATGTCTTTTGTTTCCATGCCACTTATTTCCTAATCTGTCATAACTGCCATTAAACCCTCCCTTGTAGCAAAGAGAAGCAGTTAAGCAAAATTAAATGTGGACAAAATGACAGATAATCTACCTTATTCTGCTCCTGTAATCCTCCATCTCTCCCTTGAGAGAAAGAAGGCATATTTCACCATCTATTTTCTATGAACAAAGTTTTGTCATCTCAATTGATCTATGTTCAATTTTCTTTCACTGTAATTTTCGTGATAATATTGTGGTCATTGCATGTGTATTTTTTCTCCTGCTTCTGCTAAATTTATAGTTTATGTCTTATTGTGTTTCTCTGAATCTCTCACTTTTATGATTATGTCACAATAGCATTGCCTTGATAATCATATACCATGATTATTCAGCTATTCATTAACATGTCCAACATCTTTCCCAGTTGTTGACTACTATAAAATCTACTTGTCATGAACATTTTGGTATATGTGTATGTACATATGTATACATTAGCATCATGTATGTCTCTGACTATATGAAGGAAAGGAGGAAGGAAGGTTGAGAAAGAAAAACCAAAAATGGCATCTCTCAGTCAAATTGTTCAATATATTTTCTTATACAAACAACCTTTAGAGTGATTTTTTTTGGCAAAATTATTCTTTTCCCAACCAAATAGCCATCATTCCTTGATCATCTTTTCTTGTAGGTCTTTCTTATGATTATGACACTATCCTTTCTCTCTCACACCAAGCAAATGACTAAATAGGATTGAAATAATTATCAAGAGAAGGATCCTTTGTGGTACTGAAAAATCAGATGTGAAGAAAAAAACAGAAGATAGTAGAAATGATTATGTGGTAAAAATGGATCTGGCAAAATAAAATGTTGTAGCAAATGGAGAGAGAAAATAAATACTGATAAACTACCTTTGTAACATTGCTTAAAATGGGAGAAGAAAATTTTAAATATATCAGGCTTACCTACTTATAAGATAGTCTCTCTAGGGAAACATGCATCTGTAAGGCAGGTAGGTAGTTAAGACAGTGTTAAAAAAAAAAATACTAGTCTTCTCCCAACATGGCTTATAAAGTAATGTGTGTTAAAAATAAATAAAATACTAGCCTTTAAAAGCTAAACAAAATAAAGACTTAAAAATATCCATACACTCAAAGGGAATTATAATAACAATTGAAATTTTTATATTACTTTAAAATTTGCAAAGTGCTTTATTTACATAGATATCATTTTCTTTTGGTGTGTACATATATACATATAAGTACATGTATATATACATAGATAGATGAGCTTTCTGTCTTTGTTCTCCTTAGGAAACATGCCTAAAAGTGACATTTTCTAGTCAGAGTAGTTTAGTGACTTCTCTTACAGAAATATCCTTTTAAGTGATTTTTTTTTCCCCAAGACTATCCTTTCCCAATCAAATAACAGTTATTCCTTGATTATCTTTCCTTATAGGTTATATGGTCATGACATAATCCTTCTTTAAGAAATCACACTCATCATTGCTCAGAAGACAGAAATGAATATATTCCTATGAATATGCATACTTGCACAGTAGGTATTTAACATTCAGGAGTTTTTATATTTAGGAGTTCAGGTTTAATATTTAACTGAATTGAATAAGTTAAAAATATTTCAAAAACAGCAAAGAGAAGAAAAGTTATCCTTGGCTATATGGGAAAAAGTGACGGAAATATGCATTTTTCCTATTATTTCCTAGATCTAACTCAGTTTGAATAAAGTAGATTCAACCCTTGAGTACTCCACTATGAAAAATTTTAGAGATCTTTGAAAGTTCTAGTCCCTCCACACATGAATTCCAGAGGCCAAAATTAAAAATTCCTATTCTTGAAAGCTGCATGTCTCCAACTCAGAACTAAATCAATGCACTAAAAGAATTTCACACCAAATTTTTCCTACAGGAAGAAAGGTCCAGAATGAATTATCTTTCTTTCTTTTGCTCTATTTTTTTTTTCCTTATCTCTCAGAAGAAAGAGAACTACTGGGAACTTTCCAATTAGTCTTAATTTTAACTAAATATTCTATATTAGCTTTTCACACAATTGCAACTTTTAATGCCTTTTAAAATCATTTTTTCCACTAGAGATATATGTGTTGATGAATTATTACAAGTCATCAATCTCTAAGAGATCTCTCATATCCTGATCTTGCACTGGGGTTCCTTTGCTAACTGGTATGAGAAAAATAAGCTATAATCTTGGATTCCCAATAATCAAAACTGATTAAACTGAAGAGGCTTTTGTTCTCCCACATGGCTAACATCAGTAGGCTTTTGTGGCATTCAGAAAGAAGAAATATGTGTTTCAATTGGCATCTCTCTTAGCAAGGAAAGGGATTTTGCAAAGGGTAAGCATAATATAACAAAATACATGTATAAGTGATATACAACAATATACAACAAATGCATTGGACATAAATTTGACCTTATTTTCAAGTATTATCTCCTTTTTTTTAACCACTAGAAGATTCAAAATTAGTTACTACCTGTTCATTAAATTATGCAAGTATTAATGCGCACACACACACACATACACACACACACACACCTGATTAGTAAATTGGTGAACAGATACATGAAATTAAACAAGGTCCAAAAGTCTTCAAACGTTAGATAAGCCTTAAAAACACAAATTATTGGAGGAAGGAATCTTTACTCAACAAGGACAAATAGTAAAAACTGGAAAGAAGTTTGACAGATATTAGGTTTAGACCAAGAACTTATACCATATATCAAAAAGAAAAAAAAAATTTGAAGCAAGAAACAAATACAACATGAAAAACTCTGTCACTTAAGAAAATAGGCTGGTCGAATTTCTGGGAACCTGAAATTACAGAGTAAGTAGTAAATCTCCGAAACTTTCCCATATTCACCTCCAAACAACTATAGAATAGTACCCCTGAACAAATTCTGGAGGAACAACACCAGCCAAAGGATAAAGGGAAAAGTCTTTGATCTAAGAAACTTGGAAGATCAGCAGAAAAGATTTGTCTCACTCAGGTAAAAAGAGAGCATAGTCGGTCCAAGATAGGAAGCATCTCAGAAACCCCACATCAGCAAACCAGCAGTAGATCCTGAGCCCCAGTGTGGTGGAGCAGGTAAATGCCACCACCAAGAACTTCCCACCCATGCCTTGGCATAGTTGGGTGAACAGTCAAATGCCAACTCTGAAAACTGCCAAGTACTTCTGCAGAGTCCCATGTAAACTGGCAGCTCCAGCAGCTAGATCACCACATGCTTCAGAGTAGCCGGAGAAACACCCTTTCAGCTTCAGCACATGACAGACACCAATACTAGAATGCCAGTTCCATACCAGATAAACAATCAGATCCCTACAGCCTCCAATAGTCCCAGCTATCCCCCACCCCACTCCTTAGTTCAGCACCAGACATAAGGGTCTGTTGTGGGCTTCAAGATAACATCAATGCAGCAAAAGGTAAATAACCGGAGTTTGAAGCCCCTGACACAAAAAGCCTAAGACAGGCTTTCTTGTCTTTGGAAAAGAGAGCCTCTTCTTTCTATCCCAGGAGCAGAGCTCAAATTTAAGAAAGGCAAAAAGATGAACAAAAAACAACAAAAAAGAATCTGACCTTAGAAAGTTGTTGTGGTGACAAAGAAGATTAAGACACAAACTCAGAAGGGAACAACAATGTCAAAATACCTATGGGCAAATCTCCAAAGAAAAATTGGAAGTTATCTCAAGCCCAGAAGGAACTTATAGAATAACTCAAAATGGAGCTTAAAATCACATAAGAAAAGCAGAAGAAAAACTGGGAAAAGAAACAAGAGTGGTGAAGAGAATTATGAAAAATAAAAGTCAACAACTTATAAAAAGAAATCTGCTTAAAAAGTAAAATTAGCCAACTCATAGGAAAAAAAGGACAAAAGCTAATTGAAGAAAACAATACCTTAAAAATTAGAATTGGACAAGAGGAAGCTCATGAATCTATAATATATCAAGAATCAAACAGCCCATCAATTGGAAAATAACTAAATAAGTTATGGTATATGAATGTAATGGAATATTATTGTTCTATAAGAAATGATGAGCAGGTTCATTTTGAAAAAGCCTGGAAATATTTTCATAAACTAATGCTAAGTGAAATGAGTACAACCAAGAGAACGTTGTATATAATAGCAACAATAAGATTTATATGATGATCGACTGTGATGGACTTGGCTTTTTTCAACAATGAAGTTATTCAAGGCAATTCCAGTAGATGTGTTGGAAAAAGCAATCTGCATCCAGAGGGAGAACTATAGAGACTAAATATAGATCATAATATTTTCACCTTTTTTGTTGCTGATGTTTGTTTGCTTGTTTTATTTTATTTCTTGTGTTTTTACCTTTCTGATCTGATTTTTCTTGCACAGCATGACGAATATGGAAATATGTTTAGAAGAACTGAACATGTTTAACCTATATTGGATTGTTTGCCATCTTGGGGAAAGGGGAGAAAGAACAATTTGGAACACAAGGTTTTGTAAAAGCAAATGTTGAAAATAATCTTTGCATGTATTTGGGAAAATAAAATACTATTCAAGAAAAATAAATATGATTTAAAAAACAAATTCAAAAGAATGAAAAAAAAGAAGAAAATGTAAAAGATCTCTTGGGGAAAAACTGAGACACTGGAAGAAGGTTCCATTTGGCTTTAAAATTTAGAGGAATATGCATAAGCAAAAAGTAATTAGGTGATAAAAAAGATAATTTTGATTATGTACAAATGATTATATTTGACAGGTACAATGAAAAGAAAGAACTAGAAAGGATCTTGGAGACCATCTAGTCAAATGCCCTCATTTTAAAGATAAGGAATATGAAGCCCAATCTTGTCTAAGATGTCACAGGAAGTAATCAGCAGAAATTAGATTTGAACCTTACATCTCTAATTCCAAAGTCATTTCTTTTTTTCATGCAACACAGACTGCCAAAGACACTATTACATGAATAAAATCAAAATAATTACCTTAAGAAAAAATAATCACAAAATAGGGTGAAAGGGAATCTTCACACCAAATATCTCTGGAGCTCTCATATTATTATAAATATTTTCTAATTACTTTTTTTTCATTATTATAGAGTCAGGTGAAGAACTTCTGCAATGTAAAACAATATCGTCTTTGCAATTTGTAGATACAAATGATTTTGTCCAGTGTTAAACTGAATTAGGTCCCATGAAATAGTTTACATTTTCTTTTATTTTTTCATTCTTTTGAATGTTTGACCATTTTTAAAATCATACTTTTATTTCTTTTAAATAGTATTTTCTTTTTCTCTATTCACTATGCCTAACTGCCTCTCTCTATGAGTAATGGAAAATGATTGTGATATAAGAAATGTTGAATGAAGAAATTCAGAGAAATAAAAGATGACATTAATGATAACAATAATAGTAGATATGTGCGTGTATGTATGTATCTATAATGCCTACTATGTGCCAAGCACTTTGTTCTTAGACACTTCACAATTAATATTTCATTTGCTCCTCACAACAATCATAGGAGGTATATGTCATTATCCCCCATTTTATAAATAAGAAAACTGAGGGAAACAATGTTAAGTGACTTGCTGAGGGTCACACAGCTAATAAATTTCTAAAGCTTGATTTGATTTCAGGACTTTCTGACTACAACTGTGATGCTCTATCTGCTAGCTCACTTAATTGCCTCATCTGTGGACTGAAGAACTAAGACAAAGAGAAAAACATATATAGTGACTAATGTTAAGGAAAACATTTGAAAGAATTCAAAACTTAGTTTAATGCTAAGGGAATGAAACTCGGAACACACCTCAGGGAGGGAAAAGAACAAATGTTAGGCATAGATCTGGGGAGGGAGATAAAGGGATGCCAGAAAGAAGAGTTTTGGACATTCAGGTGTGGTTTAAAGGTATTGGGAATCTGGAAATACTATGAAATAATGGAATAAAATGAAAGAGGAGTTGTAATATTATAAAAAATCAACTTTGCCTATTTTATATTTTGACCTAGGATATTGCCTTTCTTTATCATTCATTTGTATAGATATTTAATAGTTAAATCCAACTCGCCTTCCCCATTGCCAATTAAAAGTGCCCCATCTGATGTTCTGAACCATGGACTCTGGAAGCTTTCACCCAATTTAATACAAATGTTCTGAAAATTATATTTCTTTATTGCATCTTTTAAACTGAGTTTCTTCTCCTTAACCTTGGCCTTGGGGTCCCATCACTTGTATTTTTCTTGGCACCAAGCTTCCACTCTGTGACCATTTGTTTAATATAGAACACAACATGACACTTAAGAGAATAGCAAGCATAGGCAGAGAAATCTGAATTATTCAGCCCCAAGCAACTTCAGAACGTTCTTGAAGGCAAG
The DNA here is from genome assembly GCA_016696395.1 of Antechinus stuartii. Taxonomy (NCBI): domain Eukaryota; kingdom Metazoa; phylum Chordata; class Mammalia; order Dasyuromorphia; family Dasyuridae; genus Antechinus; species Antechinus stuartii. The sequence goes on from MU174328.1 coordinate 24,502,733, forward strand.
GCTATCACTGTCTTCATGCCTCCCTCTCCATGCAAATTCTGGGCCCAAGTATCATGAGCTTTCGCCTTTACAAATGGAAGAAGAAGAGAGAATGCTTTCTTTATTTGTCAATGCTTTTGCTTGGCCAGTCAAACAAATGCAACCCAGGATCAAGTCTCCAATCCTGACTATATCCTTTTATAAATTGTTTATGATTTAATTTTCAGAGAGACTCCTAGCATCATAGATTAGCTAGCTAGAAAGGAGTTTGGGTATATTTGGCCCCATTTTTCAGATGAGGAGACTGAGACCCAAAGAGAAAAACTGACTAACCCAATGTCATATAACTAAGGTGGTATTTGAATTCAAGGTTTTCTAGCTCCAAGTTGAGTATTCTATCCACTATATCATGTGAGTGTTCTCTCTCTCTCTCTTTTCAATAAAAAGATAAGGTATTGATTTAATAAAGTTTCATTGATAAGCTTACAGAAGAGGGAAGCTTTCTTTGAACTATCTGATAAACATCTCTCCATAAAGAAAATACTCACATCCAGTGGTACCTTCAGAGAAAAAAAAAAAAAAACAATTTCTGATTTGCTAACAACTTATGAAACTGACCTGGGATGAATTGACTGGTTTGGATTTTCCTTTTGGTGATTCTTAAGGAATGATTTTCAAGGACTAAGGCTGATCACAAGATCATCTGTTAGGCTCAATTTCTTGAAAGAGCAGATTTTTATCCAAGGAATCACACATCTATTCTGGCCTATAAAAGAAAGCTGATACATTTACTGATGTTAGCTTATTTTTGCCTATTCTCTTGCACTTTCTTTCTATGGTAGAAAAAGGGAAGCAGCAGGACACTAACAGCTGCCTTTCAGAAGAAGCTCAGAAGTAGCCTGAGAAGGGAATTGCTAGAGTTCTAATAATAAACATCTTTTTTTTTAATTTTCTGACAACAGGTAAGAGTCTGGATAACTGAGTATGTTTTTCTAATCTAAGAGGTGGAAGCAGCACGAGAGGTAACAGAGTTCTTATTTAAACACAAGGAAGAAGCAGACAAGTACATTCTCATATAAAACCAGAGAGGAGTCCAGGAATAATGTTATTCCTAAATCCTGTCTCCTTGTTAGAGGAGAGGTAAAACACAAATTTCTTAGGAAGCATGATCCTGAAATTTAGCCTTCTAGTGGAAAAGGGAGATTTCTTGGGTTGTGTCAAATTTGGGGATTGTGCCGAGTTACCCAAATTCAAGAGTTTAAAGACGTATATTAAAGATAGAGTCAGGAGGTCCTGAGTTCAAATTTGATCTCAGGTACTTAACACTTCCTAGCAGTGTGACCCTGGACAAGTCTCTTAACCCTAATTGCCTCAGGAAAAAAAAAAAGATGTTTAAAAAGTTTAACAGTCATAATACCCGAGTAGTCATTTTATTAATAATGTTACTATCTTAATTAAAATAGATTGGTGACACTCTTCAGTGGCAAAGATTCTCCTAGTAGTGAACTCGTGGCTTATATACTTTTGGAAAAGTGCATGTTCTGTAAGATGGCTATCAGTTCTGGTTAACAATTAATGAGAGAATTCATATTAGAATGAGAAATAAGCTCACTCCAATAAGGGGCTGAAAGAGTGACATCATGTCACTTGGAAGAATTTATTCCCACCCAAGTTTGAGTAGAACACAATAGGCTTTCCCACCTTAAATTAAATTCCTTTTAAGGTTGAATAGAGTCTAACCAAGATTGAGCAGACTTAATTCAATATCATTATCAACAATGTACTTCAAGAGAGGAACTTTGAAATAAGAATTCTAGAGAAAGGAAGGAATTTTTGATCTACCCAAAATCTTGATTATTTTTAGTCATTCCTTCCAATATCATTCTTCTTGAAGCAAAAGAAGATTTCTCTCTTGGCTGCTGTGTCTAGAAGACGAGTAAAGAACTAAAGTCACATCACAGAAAATCATAAAACCTGCACTCAGCCCCCACACTATTTTTGTGAATTATTCCAAGCAGTGCAAATGTTAAGAAAAGGGGGCTATTTGCCCAGAAGCCTCAAAGTATGGAAAAGTTCAGACCACATAGTGGCATTTCAAGTCTAGGAGAACTATATAGAAACCTGAAGAAAAAAAGAGAAATTCACCAAAATGTCACAATAGTGTCCCCTTTTTTCAGTTTTGTGTTTCCATCCGATTGTTGTGTATATACCCATGTCAGTTTTTCCTGAAGATATAACATTCCATATGGTTTAGTGGGAAATGCAGTGTTTGGTGCAAGCATAAGAGCTGGATTTGAGGTCTAACCAAGGATGTGCTAGAACCAACTCAAACCAGCTCACGAGAGGGGAATTTTCAGTTTAAGGATTTACCCTGGAAATCAAAAAATTAACAAATAAGTGTTGATCTGTTGTTTTATTTCTAGATTCAAGAAAGTGATGAGAAAAAAGTCTAAAATGTAGATTAAATTTGAAAGTATATCCTGAGATATATATATATATATATATATATATATATTTTTTTTTTTTTTTCCCCAGAGTCAGTTGTTAAACAAACAATTAACAGCTATGTCTGAACTCAGGTCTATTATTTTCTGGCTATAGGACCTTGGGCAAGGCACATTACCATTGTTATCAACACAACAATAATCCTGGAATTCACAAAGTACTTTAAAGCTGACAAAGTACTTCTTGTATGTTTATATCACTTCTGTTTCACAATAATATTGTGAAATAAGTAGTAAAGGAATTGTTCCCATTTTACAAATGAGAAAACTTAGGATATTAGAAGTTAAGCAACTTATCTTTACATAGTTATCAAAAGTCAGATACAAAACTATATATTTCTGACTCCAAGTACGTGATACATAATAGCAATGGTATTTAAAGTTGTTGGGGTTTTTAACTCCCATGATGGATATATCTCTTTCAGTCCTGCTTGGGAGGGGTTGATGCTCACATCACAGCTTTCTAGAATGATCAAAGACTCTGAATTGAATCTTTCCATTC
>MU174328.1:24505727-24555711 GCA_016696395.1 Antechinus stuartii
TCAGTCTGGTTCTAAAAGTCTTACTTCATAGAAAGTGACACCTTGACACTTACCTGGAGCCTTATTTTAAAGCTGTCTAAAGTTTTATTCTAAAGCCAAAGAACATTTCATGAAAGAAAAGTGTTATAACCATATCTTTTTATTCTTCTACTAATAAACTTTCTTGGAAGATTTTTAAAGGGCAGAAAACTAGATTCTGGGTTCTAGTACCAATTTTGCCTTCCATTGTATAAGATAAGTAACTTCATCTCTTTGGGAAGAACTCCATTTTCTCATTTAGAAAACCCAGAGATTTTGTCCAAATAATCTCTTCAGTGTTTTTCACTCCTAGCATTTTATGAAATAGATGAAGATGGGCCACCCAATGCCAATTCTACTTGAAATAGTGTTATAAAGAAATCTTAAAGTTTTCCAAGACAAATATCAGAAGTAGGAATTACAAAGCATTGATGGCCCTGACTGGATTCATTTTTGCATTGTCTTCACACAAAGCTCCCTATTTTGCTCAGATATTGCTTCTGTCAAGAAAGACAGACTGAAAATGTGGGAGTGCTGTGGCAAACTCAAAATGCTAAAAGATTTTTCTTGTCAGGGTACTTTTCAGGGAAAGGCTGATATATAACAGCCCACTTGGGGGAAATATTTATTTTCCATCTGTTCATTATATTTTAAATATGTGCTGCAACATTTTATGAGATGAGATGCTGTAAACACATGTATCCAGGTTCTTTGCCTCTAGAATTCACCCTGAGATTTCCTTCCATAACTGGATCAATTAGGGAAGCAGGGCTCAGAGCTGACTTTGCTGAAAACAGTGATATTCCGAGCTCTGTAGGCACAGGGCAATTTCCAGTGAAGGCTAAATCGTGCTGTTTCCATGTCTAATATCCAAAGTCAAGCAGCACTAACCCCCACAGCAGGGAAAGTAGAGATTTAAACTTCACAGTCCCAGAAGGTAGGTGGGTCCTGAAGCCCTAAACACCTCTATGAAACAAATGGGGAAAATCTGAAGGCTAATCTTAGTGATAACTAACCAGAAATGTTTTAAAGGGAGGGAATAAGAACACACTGTGGACTGAAGGAGTTAGAAAAGGCTTCATGTGACTCCAGTTTCAGGGTTCTTTCTACTGTACTACTGCTTTAAGGATTTTGCCAGGCATCCACCCCCAAGAAAAGGAATGAGGACCATGTCCCAGACATGGAAAAGAATTTGAATAAAATCAGGGAGGCAAGAAAAAGCAGAGTAATATGGACAAACGAAAGAAGGCTGATATGGCTATCAGAGGATAGTGTTGGAAAACTGTGGAAAATATGGCAGCATGAGTCCAGTTTATGGAAGGCTTTGAAAGCCTATCAAAAGAGTTCAGGTTTTCCTTTGATGATGCAATATCACTACAAGAGCAAAGGAAAAGGAAAAGGACTCATATGTGAAAAAATATTTATAGCATCTCTTTGCATGATGGCAAAGAAATGAAAAGTAAGAGGATGTCCATTAATTGGAGAATGGATAAACAAATTAAGATATATAAATAAATGCATATTATATGTATGTGTACATAAGTATATCTGTGTGTATATATTTATATATATATATATATAATAAATATTTATGCCTTTATATTTGAACAAGTTATACTAGTATATATACACATATATGCATATGTATGTATGTATACATATATATGTGAAAGAATATTATTCACCTGCTAGAAATTATGAAGGTTAAAAATTTTGAGAAACCTGAGAAGAGAGAGGCAGACTAAAGTGAGCACAAGTAGGAGAATAATTTTTTTCAATAAAGACGGACAAACAATTTGGAAAGGCTTAGGAATTCTGATCAACTCAATGACCATCTACAATGCCAGAGGATTCTTGATGAAGCATGGAATTAATTTCTTGACAGAGAAGAAAAGGTCAGAGTGAAAAACAATGAATATTTGGGGACTAGAAGGAGTTTGGGGACTAAATGTAGGAATCTGTTTTGCTTTCCTATATATGCTTGCAAATAGGGTTTTGTTTTTGTTGCTTTCTCAACTAGTAAAGAGAAAAATATAGGTCTAAAAATAAACCAAAATTTAATTTTAAAAAGTTAGGGATGGATGCAACTTGTCAAAATAGAAAAAATATCGAACTTGGAATAAGGAAAAACAGAGTTTGAATCCCACCACAGAAACCCACCAGCAGTACTCTCTTTCAATCTCAGTTTCCTTATTTGTAAATGAGAATAAATAATAGCATGTACCCCATAAGACAGTATAAGGATCAAATGAGATAATATATAAAACATTTTCAAACTTTTAAGCCCTTAAAATGTTAGCTATTTTCATCATCATTGTCAACATCATTGTTATTATTATTATTGTTAATCTAATATATATTAAAATCTCTGTATGTCTATGTTTTAGCATCTATAAAATGAGTATTAGGACATATGACTTGTGAGATCCCTTCAATCAATTAATAAATCCATAAACACTTTATTAAGTGCCTACCAGACAATGTACTAGGTTGGTTGGCTGTTGTCCTTCAAAGAGGACCAAAATAACATCACTATATTAGAGTAGAGTTACAGTCGGACTGTGGCCAATGAAAACAATATGAGCTGTGCCACAGGTCAAATACAAATAGTTTCCATGAATATTTTGGGTATATTCTCTAATTTTATGCATCTCACATTTCTTCTGAGATAATTCAATTCTACTTTGCTCAGAGAGCACAACGTCTTCTCTGATAAGAGTGCAGCATGCTGGGTAGTCTTATGCCAGTATCTTCCATGTCATACAATTAATTCTAAAGTTCTTAAGAGAGATCTTGAGAGTGTTCTTGTATTGCTTTTTCTGATCACTTTGTGAGGATTTGCCCTGTGTGAGTTCTAAGGTACTAGAAATACAAAGATAAAATAAAAATAGTTTCTGTCCTCAAGGATCTTAGAGTCTAGCTGAAGTAAATAATATTTGCATATCTGGTGGGAGGCTGGGGGGGGGGGGAGAGAGGCGGGTGAACTTCCCATAGGAGTGCTCTAGCCAATTCCCTTCTCTGCCTCTGTCTCTCTCAGTGTATCTCTCTTTCCTTCTCTGACTCTATTTCTCTGTGTCTCTGTTTTTATCTATCTCTCTGTCTGTCTCTATCTGGCTACAGATAGAAAAAAGGACAGAGAAACAGAGAAATTGAAAGAGAAAGAGCAGAGAGAAAGGGATAGAGAAAAAGAGAGGGAAGAAGAGAGAGAAAAAAGGGAGGGGAGAGGCAGAGGGAGAGAGGGGGGAGAGAGAGAGAGGGAGAGAGAGAGAGAAAGAAGGAGAGAGAGAGAAAGAGAGGAAGGAGAAACAGAGAAAGAGGGAGAGAGATTGACAGAGAGAGCAAGGGAGAGGGAGGGAGAAAATCTAAATACAAAGTAATTTAGAGTACTAGTAGCTAAGCAGTAAGTAGATAATAACTGCTGGCGTTTACAGATCCCTAAACACTTGCAATGCACTATACATATTATTTCATTTGATCCTTACATAACCCTACAAGGTAGATGCTATTATTTTCTCCATTTTACAAATATAGAAACTGAGGCTAACAGACATTAAGCGATTCCCCCAAAGTCACAGAGCTAATTAGTAAATACCTCAAGATTCAAACTCAGATCTAGTTGACTCGAAGAGCAAAGCTCTGTGCCACTTAGGAGATTGAAAAAAACTTCTTGTAGAAGATGGAACTTGAGATTCTCAGAGTAAAAAGGAGGAATGAATGTTTATCCATGCACAGGGAACACCCAAGGCAAAAGTATAGTGGTAGGAGATGGAGGATCATATATGAAGCACAGCAAGAAGTCCAGTTTGGCTGAATTGTAGTATATGTAAGGCTGGAAAGATAGGTTGAGGCAAGTTGTGTAAACTTTAAATAAATACTAGCTCTAACATTCAAGTGTTTTAGGAAAAATAATCTTGCATAGAAAGAATTACAGGAAGGAGAGAGACTAGTGGTAAGGAAATCCATTGAGCAATTGTTGCAATAATTAGACATAAGTGGGAAGAAGCCTGGATTAAGATTTGGGAATGAAGAGTAAGGGGCCAATCCAAAAGACATTTTGCAGAAAGAAAAAACAGCATATGTAAAAAATGGCAAGGAAAGTCTCCAAGTTATGCAACATCATTAAGGGGAATATGGAGCCTTAATTAGTTCTTAATTTGGGCCTGAGACAGATGAAGGAAGGTAAGAGGGAGAGGAAAAAGAATGAAAAGTTTTACGTTTGAAAGCTGCCACTCTGGACACTTTCAATGCCAAGTCTTTGGATATTTAAAAAAAAACATGATCACAAAAGAACCCTCTAAATATTAGCTATTTTCATCATCATTGTCAACATCATCCCTATTATTATTATTAATCAATGTATACTAAAATCCCTGTATATCTATGTTTTGGCATCTATAAAATGAGCATTAGACCAAATGATCACCTCTTCATGATCTTTGGGTATGACTGAGATCTCTGTCAAATTCTCAGATGCCTTGTTACCAGAACCCAAAGAATCCACTCATCATCCCTTTTACTTTCTACATGTCTCCACTAAGATGTCAGCAACTCAATTTCTATTGTCCCCTTGCTGCCATTCATCAGTTGGAATTGTTACTTTCATGGCAAAAATTTGCCTTCCTTTACTCCCCATTAATTTCTTATAAGGACACAGGACACTCTTGTCCTTCTCAAATGGAACTTCACACTGCCTGGGGTAAGATTTAATTTTCAAAGGTCTTTCCATCCATCAACAAAAATCAATTTGATTGTTTTTTTTTAAGTCTTTTACTTGTTAAAACCATAAAGATACTTCAAAGTAAATGTACTAAATGCTCCTTTTACATCCCCATCCCCACTGGAAAAAAAAAAAAAACGAAAAATCCTGACTCGGGCAAAAGATGTTTTATTTTACAAATGGCAGGATTTTCCAAGTTTAAAAGCAATTTAGCATACAGTACTGGTCAGAATGTTCCTCATTAAATGTTCTAGAGAAATTTAGTGGAAATATTTCATATTAGCTAAGTTAAATGAGTATAGGCATTCTGCCCTATGAATATGAACACTAACTAATATGCTATCAAGTCCAAGGAAATCTAATCAAAAATTATTAACATTATATTACACAAAGTAAGAAAAGAGAACAAAACAGATCTATTTAAAATATATCTTATGGATGCCTTTTATCTTTACATCACAGTCATTTCAGCATCCTTTTCCAGATTGAACTTTTCCTTCTGATAAAGAAAAAGAACAAAGTAAAAACATTGATAGAGCGGTCACATTTGATGATGTTTACAATATTCTCTTACGGTTATTCCAGATCTCTTTGTTGAGATGGGAAAAGTTGTGTTTAATTATTTGTTTTCTTGAACCTTTTTTTTCAATTTCAATTTCTTCAGTCTGGTATAATTTTAGCTACTATTTTTACATTGGATCCACTGAATATATTGTTCATTGCAAATTGTTTATTCTGCTCCACATTAGTCCATATAAATCTTCCATTTTTCTCTGAATTCCTCCTATCTCCCATTATTTACCTCATAATAATCTTCCTTTGCATTTACATATGAGGTAGGATTGTTTTTTTCCAGTAATTCTTCAGTCAATGGGTACCAACTTTGTTTCCAGTTCTTTGTCACCACAGTGCTTTTCTCTCAAATATTTTGGTGTGGGTAATCTGTGATTCTGCCATCTTCATGAGGGCAGAACTGCAGAAGGAGTACCGGCCAGTTAAATGCAATGAACTTGACCTCAAGCCTAGCACATTTCTATATAGGATATACTCAACAAATATTTATTAGCATTAGTATTAGTTGTGTCATGGCTATGGAATTTCTTTTCCTGAAGACTATTTATATAAATATAATTTTATCCCTTTCTTCCATCTCTCATAGCTCTTTCCTATATAGAAAGCAAACTCCTTGAGTCCAGAAACTATTTCATCTAAGTTATTTTATGCACCTCCATTGAACATCCAGATGCTCAAAAATACTTGTTGATTGTTTGATTTTTGTGCTGGATATAAACTCAAGTGACTCCCTATTGTTCCTAGGATCAAATATAAATTCCTCTCTTTAGGGTTTTTGAGGGCCTATACTGGCCCCAACTTATTTTTCCAGACTCATTGGATGCTATCCCCCACCCTGGCCTTCTCTCTGATTCCTTACTCATGGCACTTCAATTCCCAGAGGTCATTCCATGTAACTGTAATGGCCTCCCTCCTTACCTTTGACTCAAAAAAACTCTCTTTTCCTTTAAGATAAAACTCAATAATCAACTTCTACCTGAAGTTTATCTAAATCTTCTCCTTCTTAACTAACTCCTAAAGTTACATACATGTCCACATTTGTATAAGGAATGTGTAAGGACTGATATCAATGAAAGCCCTATATTTATCTCTCTTTATATTAGTTATATTTATATATGTACATACATATAAATATAAATTAATTTTATATCATAAATAAATATGTGGCATATATGTAATATGCAATATATTACATAATTTCTATATATACTCATATCCCATATATTCACATACAAATTCTTCTATCCTCATCGTAATGTAAACTACTTGAAAGTAGAAATAGTTTGATTCTTTGTATTTAGATTGCCACCACTTAGTATAGTGCTGGACATATAATGCTTAATAAATGTTCTTTGATTGTTTAATCAATAGGCTACAATAATCTCTAGGAACCATACTTTGTCTTGAGTACCCATAATGTGAAGAGATGTTTCTATTTAAATATTCTTCATTTATCCATAATGAGAATGGCTACTACAAATATATAAAAGTTCCACTTTAAAAAAAAAAAAAGCAAAACTTGAATTCTCTTTAATTCCAAAGAGAAATTAAACAAGCAATCTTGAAGTTATTTATGCTTGTTTCCTCCTTTATAGAGGAGGGACTATCTTTTTGTATTGTTATGGGCATTATTTGTTTGTCCAGTGGCAATCTGGGTTAAGTAACTTGCTCAGTTAACGTAGCTGGTTTACATCAAGTGTTGGAGGACACATTTGGACTTAGACCCTCCTTAGTCCAGGGCCAGTGCCAGTGCTCTATCTACTGCATCAACTAGCTGTCGCAGGGACTATTTGTGCATCGCATAGTGCCTGGCACAGAGTAGGTGCTTAATAAATGGTTATCAACTGATTAGCACTGACAGAAGGAAGGCCTTAATATTCATGCCAAAATTTTTGCTCCACATAAGCCCTCAACACCTTCCTTTGCATGGAGTAGAAATGACTCAATGTGTGCAAAAGTCATACCAGATCTTCCTCCACTCTACACACACACACACACACACACCCTTCTAAATATTAGCCAGGTTGAAGTGAACCTGAACCTTCATCTCCTCCACACATTTTCCCCCATTCACCTGAGCTGACCCCATCACTCCCCTGTCAGAAGCTAGGAATGTAGTTATATTACTAAGTCTGGCAACAGATCTTCTTTTTTCTTTCCTCCTCTGTTATTATGGAAGAAGCAAAGGGAGATGCTTGGCACAGGAGCAGAGCTGCATGCAATCCCCTGACATTTTCTCCCTCACAAGACTGCATGATTCTGTGTCCCTTTTAACAGGTTTAATCTTTAATGCATATTTCTGATAGCCTCAGTTTAGGAAGTGATTGCTTCTACTTTTCTCTGGACTTTCTGGGGGGGGGGGGCGGGGGGGGGAATGTTGCAAGAAGTGATAGAATGAAGTCAGAGAGACTCGTTTTCCTAAGTTCAAATCCTGGAGTCAGACTCTTACTAGTTGTGTGACCCTAGGCAAGTCATCCCATCTGCCAAGAGCTGACTTCTGTTTGGCTCCAAGATTTTTTTTTCTTGTTCTCCAGTAAGAATGATTGCTTTCACATTTGAGTTAAAAAGATTGGAGGAAATTCACAAAACCAGCCAACTTGTTAGAGGGCTGATATTTCTAACTAGAATATAAATGTCATCATGAGGTTATCAGAAGCTACAGGTAGTTATCAAGGCTGCACATGTATCGTGACAGCACATAACACTATCAGTTAAGGCCATTGATCACACAACTCACATTAATTAATGTGACACAAAAACTTTCTATCCTTTTAAGATTTTCATTTCTAATAGAGCTTTGGAATCACCATTTTGTTTTGCTCTACTCAAACAGAACATTTCATTAGTGCTGAAGCCAATTTATTAGAATGCAGGAAATCAATTTTTTTTCTATTAATTTATTACAAGATAAAATATTAGATGAATTACTGGATGACATGCTTGATATTTCCTCTCACCCTATTTCTCTCACTATAAATAGAGAATTCCTACTCTGTGAAAAGAGGTCAGAGTTCTGTTATACAGACCAAGTTTAAAATAACTCTAGCCTCACAAAAGTTCTGTCTAATCCTCAATATATGCAGCAAACTTATCCATATTTCCCAATATATACAGCCTTCTTCCCAAACATACCCACCATAATCTATTGCCCTCCAAATCATTTGAGAGGCAATTAGACAGCAAAGTGGATAAAATGTTGGACTTGAGGCCTGGAAGATTAGAACATTAATCTTATCTTGTATACTTGCCATTGGGCCCTAGGGCAAGTCATTTAATCACTCAGCCTCAATTTCCTCATCCATAAAATGGGGGTAATAATAGCATCAACCTTATAGAGTGGTTATGAGGATTAAATAAGATAATATTTGTAAAGTGCTTTATAAACTTTTAGAATGAGTACACTGAGCACCATAAATGTTTAAATGGCTTGCCAAAAATACACAGTTGATAAGTGGCAAGGTCTAGAATTCATACTCAGTTCTAGTGACTCCAAATTCAATGTTCTTTTTTCTGCAGCATTCTTTAATATTTGGCCAGGGTAAAAATAAAATAATAACTATTACAAAAAATAATAATTATCATCACTTAAGTAAGAGTATTGTCTTCCAGGAGATCATAATACATGGCAACAACAAGATTATATGATTATCAGTTCTGATAGACATGGCTCTCTTCAACAATGAGATCATTCAAACCTATTCCAATTGTTGAGTGGTGAAGAGAGCCACCTACACCCAGAGAAAGGACTGTGAGACCTAAGTGTGGTTCACAACATAGCATTCTCACTCTTTTTGTTGTTGTTTGCTTGCACTGTATTTTGCTTCTTTATTTTTTCTTGTGTGGCATGATAATTGTAGAAATATGTAGGATTTAACATATTTCTATCACATTTAAAATATATTGGACTACTTGCCATATAGGGACGGCATGAGGAAAAGGGGGGGGGGAATTGGAACACAGGGTTTTGCATGGGCTAATGTAGAATTGTCTACACATATGTTTTGAAAAATAAAAAGCTTTAATTAAAAAAAAAAGAATATTGTCTTCCTTCAGAAATACTTTTTCCCCTCAAAAACCAGTATCCATAATAAGCATTGGTAAACATGAAAATTAAATATGAAGGTATTCATTATTTTTTGTTAAGACCCAATAATCAGATTATACTGTGGTGCTGAGCACCTGAGCATTTTTTATGGCTAAATTAGTCCCAAATAGTGTTATTCTAGGCCCAGAAAAGCTGAAAAACAAAGAAAACCAAAGCAAAATACTGGGCAAGCAATACATTAGATGTAGTGCTGTAAAGTTGTATGTAAATTAAAAACTATTTTAAATGTACTGAGGTACTTGAAATTTAAAAAGAAACTAGAATCTGAAAGGGGAAGACAAGGAATTCTTCTAATCCCTGTTAATGAAGAGGTTCAGCCTGGTGGGTCATTTTAATTCAAAAGTTCTGAGCCACAATGAGGCTAAAGCTAATTGGGCATCCGCACTAAATCTGACACTAATATGAGGCATCAGTGTGAGAGAATAGTTGCCAGGTTGCTGAAGGAGACCCAGGTAAGAAAAGAGGAACAAGGTAAAGCTTCCACATCAATCAATATTGGGATTGGACTCATAAATGGTCACAGAATTTAAAGCCTGGGAAAAATAGGGAAACCCAGCCTCTAAAAAATTAGTAATAATAATATAAATAAATAAATATGCTATAGAAAATTTTTCTATCAACCTATTAAATGAATGAATTCATTCAATAATCCTATATTAAGAATCTATGTGTGCAAATGCTATATTGTACACTGGGAAGATTACAAACATAATTAATACATGATCTATGCCCTTATAGATTTTACAATTTGAAAAGAAAAAGATAAATGATATACAAAATGCAATAATTATAATGTAAGAATATAATTAATAGAATAACAATGAACAGAAACAAAACCATCCTGCCTTCAGGGAACTGACAGTCTGTTGGAATGAAATAATACATATGAGAAGATGCAAAAATATACCAAAAAATACAAAGTAATTTTGTGAGTGGTCTGACACTGGTAAGTAGAGAGATCAGAAATCCAATCAATCAAAAAGTACTTGTTAACTACTTACTATGATAGGTACTCTCTATATGCTGGAAATATAAAGATAAAACTGACCATGGACATATTATTTAACAGCTCTAAACTTTAGTTTCCTCAACTATAAAAATAATGAGTCTAAACTAGATTGCCTGTAGATCTAAAATCCTATAATCCTCTGAAACAGTTTGAAATGAGTTTTGAGGGGCAGCTAGGTGGTGCAGTGGATAGAGCACCAGCCCTGAAGTCAGGAGGACCTGAGTTTAAAGCTGGTCTCAGACACTTAACATGTCCTAGCTGTGTGACTCTGGGCAAGTCACTTAACCCCAATTGCCTCAGTAAAAAAAAAAAAAAAGAAAGAAAGAAAAAGAAAAAGAAAAAGAAAAGAAAAGAAAGAAATGAGCTTTGAAGGGAGGTTGGAGTAGAAAAGATGTACACACTAACCAAGGGGATAATCTTTCTGAAGGATCTTCTATTTCTGAAGAAATAGAAAATCATATACTCTAAGAAATCTGTACATGTGTCTGTCTTTCTGTGTCTCTCTGTTTCTGTGTGTGTGTGTGTGTGTGTCCCTCTGTCTCTCTGTATGTGTTCAATTATACAGGATATCCTGAAAGTCTTAATAGGACTTTTTGGTCATCTTATATATCTTATTTTCTTGGCTTACACTTGGCATGGGAATCCATACCAGGGTCAACACAGTCACACAGAAACCCAGATTGGAAAGTATCAGCACCAAGGACAGTACAGAAACATTTCCAGATCTATAGGGTACCAAATCAATCTTTTGGTGTGATTAAACTAGGTTCTCTAAATCTATATAGATTACAGAAGACCTGCATATTTAAAGCTGAAAGTTAAATCACAAGTAACATGCTCTTAACTTCTCATTTTATAAATGGAAAAACTGAAATCTAAAGAAATGGACTAACTTACTCAAGATCACATAGGTGAGAGTAAGATTGAAATCAGACCTCAGACATTTACTAGCTATGTGACTCTGGACAAGTAACTTTCTTAGTGCTTACACTTACTTTAATTACTTAGTAAGTCACTTACATTTAACTTGTATTTGTTAAGCAAGCAAAATAATAGTACCTACCTCTCAGGGTTGTCGTGAGAAACAAATAAATGTAAAGTGCCTAGCACAAAGTAAATGTTTTATAAATGTTAGCTATTATTAAGTAGCAGATAGAGAATTTGAATCAATGTCTTCATGTCTAAATTTTGTGTTTTTTCTATTATGCCATGCTTTCAGGTTTCCTAGTACCTATGCAAACTAAGAACGTATACAACTTAGTGATATTCACTGTGGGAAGGTCAGGGAGACATTAAACAATTGGGAGGTTTATTTTAACACATTTATAAGGTAAAGATAAAGAATTCAGAGATGGTATCATTATGTAAGGACCAAATGTTATGGCTGTGTTAAGGTTTATAACTAAATTTATTCTCATGTGATTTCATCCATTAAGAGTCCATAGTTCCATGAACTTAGTTGTTTTGAAAATATTTGGATAATTATATTTCTATATAATTTGCTTTCTTTGTATTCCTATGTATTTCATTTTGTGTTTTTTAAAAACACTGTGCTGAAAAGGAGTTCATAGGTTTCCCTAAACTGCAAAAGAGTCCATTTCACAAAAAGGCTAAGAATTCCTCCTTTATAGGAAATTTGCTAAATATAACACCAGACTAGACATCAGGAAGTTGAAGATGCAAAATCCTGTTTCAGTTACATAATAAATAATAATAACTACTTCATTGAGTTGTTGTGGACATCAAATGTCATAATTTCTGTAAAATATTTTGTAAATCTTAAAGCACTATATCAATGAGTTATTATTATTATTATTATTATTATTATTCTCACATGAAACATTCAACAAGCATTACTTGCTAATTCATACCTGTCACTTGGCTATGTTGACAGCAGCAGCAGCCAGTTTCCTCAAGCCTAAAGGTCACTTTGGTGAGTGAATGAGTAAGGAAGAGTGTTCTTTGCTTTGCCCAGAACTATTCCTTCCCTGGTTTCATAATCTAATAGGCTCCAATGTTCTCTTTTGCCTTATTTCTTTAGTAGCCCCTGTGGATTGGAACTGTAATGTTCTCAAAGAAAAAAAATCGATGTAATGTTATAAAAAAGTACAAATGTACAAATATTATGGATGAGCAATGAGTCTTCTCCTACAGAGACCGCTGTACCACTTTTTCATATATTTTTCATCTTAATGATTCATCTCAGACTAAGGGTAACTCCTTTGTTACCAAAGGGCAGCATCAAGCCAGTATTGGGTCATTGGGACCATTACTCCACCACTTGCACTACGAGAGAAAAGCATTTCCTAATGCAATTTTTAATAGCCAATTATCACTGAGATGTCTTTGTCAGAGTATCAACTACATATTAAAATGTCAAGTTTCTCAACATGGTGACAATGATTCTGGCTGCAATGAAAAATGGTGGGGCTAAAGATTTCCAGCCATGCTTCAAGATAGAATCTCAATGCCACAGTCCTTATATTGATTTTCTTAGAAAATTCAACTACTGAAAGAAGGCAATTGGAACTACAATGTATGGCCATTAAGAAAATTTAAGTTGATACATATGCATATCATATAGTTGCAGAAGTTCAAAGTGTTATCCTATAATAATTTAATAATTCACTCTAACTTTGAATAATGCCATGTTAAATCATATAGACACATCTTTGCCACATCTATCAGTTTTTCAAAAAATGCTATTCTTTTTTCCACCAATGATGGCAGGAAATAAAGAACAAAAAAAAAAAAAAAAAAAAAAGCCAACCCACATTGAACTCATTTAGAAGAAAGAATAAGTAGAAGAAAGGGATCCCAAAAAATTTTAATTCTCTGAAAAAAAATCTTTTGTGATATTTTAAGTAGTATCCCAGGCAGCTAGGTGACATGGTAGATAAAGCACTGACCTTGAAGTCAGGAAGAGCTAAAATAAGCTGGAGAAGGAAATGGTAGACCACTCAAGTACCTTTGTCAAGAAAACCCCAAATCACGTCACATAGAGACAGATATTATTAAAACAATTCAACAGCAACAAAAGTAGTGTCCTAAGCTCCAGTGCCACATTTTCAGTGCTTATTGAACATTTTCATTTGTATGTCATAGATACCTGTTAGAATTCTTACAAGGTACTAAGTCAGTGGAATTGATAGAGACAATGGTTGTTTAGCAGGGTGCTTAACAGTTATTTAGATGTACTTAGTACTTACTACAATTCACACCTTTAAGAGAGCTTATATAAACTAGGATCCTCAACCAGGATGCACTTTGGGAGATTCAGAAGCCAGGATTCAGTCGAGGACATTCGCAAGGCAGAGAAGGCAGTTCTCTCTCTTGGAAATAAGGAGAGAGATAGGCCTCTATTAAAGCTAACAGGGCGCCAGGAAAAGAGACAAGACTTTGAAGAAGAAAATGAAGGATTTGGATTTTAATTCCTGGTTGCATTTGGGGTGATTACTCTGAACTGAAACTAAGGCTGCCTCCAGAAGACCCCAAGAAATCTGCTCCCAGAGAATATTATATTTTAGAGAAGAACATTACAGATACCTTCTACTAAACATGTCCAAATAAGAACTCATTATCTTTCCCTCTAAACTTATTATTCCTCCAAAATTTTCTATTTTTGCCAAAGGCACATTTGACAAAGTTAAAGAACAATTTTTAACTTGACTCTCACTCATGCTTCCCATATTTAATTACTTGTTAAGTTTTATCATTCTGCTTCCACATCTCTCACCTAAGCTTCCTTATTGCCACTCATAGCATAACTACCCTGGTTCGAGGATAAATCACCTCTAAACATCAGTCAGACTATTTCAAAAGCCTCCTAAAATGTATATCTTCACCTAACCATTCCATTTTCAAATCTATCCTCCACAATACTACCAATTTGATTCTTGTGGATAGAAATTCAACATGCAGAGAGAGGAAGGTAATTTTATGGGGAAAGAACTACCCTAATTAGACCATACCTATTAATAAATCAAAGAATAGTATCAAAGTGTCAAGAACAAGTTAGATAAGTTTTTGAGTCAGGCATTTATTTTTAATAAATTTTGTTGATATATTTTGTTTTTATATTACTAACATTTCTTCCATTACTTCTCCTTCCTTGTTTTTTTGGTTCTGTTCACTTCACTCTGCTTTCGTTCATACATCTTTCCATGATTCTCTATATTCATCATATTTTCCTTTCTTACAACAATAGTATGAAATTCAAATATAATTGGATCCCTGTAGACTTAATATTGATTTAGAAAACCACTGATTAACAGCATCTATTTTGTATCATATTTTATTTATTTGTTAAACATTTCCCAATTATACTTTTATCTGGCTCAAGGCCCACTGGGGAGTTCATGGGGACTTGCAGCCAATGGGAGGTGAGTATGACACCTACATCTTAACATTTTTCATAATATTTGTATGCCACAATTTGTTTAACCATTACCCAATCAGTTCTTTGCTACTGCAAAGAATACTGCTATAAATATTTTGAGGCACATGAGAGTTTACGTCTTATTAAAAACCACCTCCTTGGGATATATACTTAATAGTAAAATCTTTGGAACAAAGAGAATAGACCTTTGAGATACCGTATCTGGATAATTCAAAATCACTTATAAATGCTTGTATTGAGTCACAATTCCACCAATAATATACTAGGGTGCCTCTCTTCCCATAACCTCCCCCACATTGACTATTCTCATCTTTGTCTATTTACTGGAGGCAGGGTGAGGTAGGAGTCTTTCACAGTATTTTAGGGTAAGCTAAGTATGAATGGTGTATAATCTTGAAAGACAATTATGCTTTGTTGAAAATATCTATTGATGCCATTTTCAGGAAATAGTATGCCAAATTTACTAATGATTCACTCCCTTCTAAAACAAGGACAAGAATCCCGTAGCAAATAAATCTATTCTTAAAATACAAGTCTGACCATGGTTCTCCCCTTTTCAAAAAACACCAGTGACTCATCATTGCCTTTAAGATAAGATATAAGCTCCTCTATCATTTAAAGCTTTTCTCAAGGATCCAGCCTATTTGTAGCTTAAAAAAAAAATACAGGTAATTCTTTACTCCACCTAGTTGTGAACGAATCCAACCGTTCTGGAGAGCAATCTGGAATTATGCCCAAAAAATTATCAAATTGTGCATACCCTTTGATCCAGCAGTGTTTCTATTGGGCTTATATCCCAAAGAAATACTAAAGAAGGGAAAGGGACCTGTATGTGCCAAAATGTTTGTAGCAGCCCTGTTTGTAGTGGCTAGAAACTGGAAAATGAATGGATGCCCATCAATTGGAGAATGGCTGGGTAAATTGTGGTATATGAATGTTATGGAATATTATTGTTCTGTAAGAAATGACCAGCAGGATGAATACAGAGAGGACTGGCGAGGCTTACATGAACTGATGCTAAGTGAAATGAGAAGAACCAGGAGATCATTATACACTTTGACAACGATATTGTATGAGGACATATTTTGATGGAAGTGGATTTCTTTGACAAAGAGACCTGAGTTTCAATTGATAAATGATGGACAAAAACAGCTACACCCAAAGAAAGAACACTGGGAAACGAATGTGAACTATCTGCATTTTTGTTTTTCTTTCCGGGTTATTTATACCTTCTGAATCCAATTCTCCCTATGCAACAAGAGAACTGTTTGGTTCTGCAAACATATATTGTATCTAGGATATACTGCAACATATCCAACATATAAAGGACTGCTTGCCATCTAGGGGAGGGGGTGGAGGGAGGGAGGGAAAAAAAAATCGGAACAGAAACAAGTGTCAATATAAAGTAATTATTAAATAAATATTAAATTTAAAAAAAATGGAAACTAATCCTAGAAACTTCTCCTGGTGGCATAGGGTCAATGCTGGACAAAATCAAGAGGTTGGAAAGTTTATTTTGATGATCTTCCACCTCTTCCTTTCCATGACCCCCATAACAGGAACCAGTAGGGTCCTTGATTCCCACGCTTGGGCGCCAAATGTTATGAGTTCAAATGTTGGAGTTCTTGTTCTTCTCAAAGCACAGCCGATTTAGAGGCTTAGAGCCCTTCGGATGTCTCCAAATCTAAAGGTTCTGCCCTTCAGCCTCTGCCTCTGCTTTCTTCTTCCTCCAACCAAGACAGAGATGGAAGGTCTCTCTTATCTCCTTCTGGGGAGCCCAGCCACCAACTTGCCGGGGAGAGAGGGCTTCTGGCGTAGCTCCACTGAAATCCGTCAAAGTGTTCTCTGCACCAGAGTCGCTCCTCTCGAGTCCAGCGCGATCAGCCAGCCAAGAGGAAAAAATGTATTCTGCCATAGATCCCTCATCGCTGGCCTTTTATCTGACTCTTCTGAGAGAATGGGATTATGGGTTTTCTCCCATAGTGCTCTCTGGCCCAATGAGCTTTAAGGGAGGTGTGGACTCCCTTGAAGTTAGAAAGTGTACTTTGTGAAGCTAGCATACTTGTGGACTCCAATGAGTAAAGGTGGGAACACAAGCCTTGTCTTAATTAGTTCTACTTAGTACCTTGTTTCAGGTTCTGGCCAAAACATCTTCTTGTAAGATTAGATCAACTCTAATTAGTTAGCAGTTAGTAAGGATTCCAACAATACCTAGCTGCTCAGGGTCCTCCATTCTGGCATCCCAGTCAGGACTAGACCTGTCTTGCTTTTTTAGCTCTACCCCATATTCCTGTTAGCCCTGTCCCTCTCCACCCCAGTCAAATTTTGCTGGTTTCAGTTAATAAACCAACTCCTACCATACATGATAATTCTTCTCTAAAAATTGTTCCAAACAGCATCTACAAAAGGAAAAAGCCAGAGAAGAGAGGCTAAAATAAAAAAAGCAAAGATTGAGGGGAAAGAACATACATACCAAGGGGAACTTCTTGATCTAGTTAGGGAAAATGACTAAAATATAATTCCAGGAAAAGTTTGAAATAGCAGTAACAGTAGCAATATCTAGCATTTATCTAGTACTTTAAAAGTTATGAAATGTTCTACTTATTTTGCTTGATCCTCTAAGTAAACCCAAGGGGAGGGGAAAGTGCTATAATTATCCCCATTTTACAGATGAGGAATTTGAGGCTGAGAGATATGTGATATGCTGAGGGTCACAAAACTAGTAAATGTCTGAATCAGGATTCAAATTTAGGTCTCCCTGACTCCCAATGCAATCCTCTATCCGTTGGACTGCCTAAATGCCTCATATTTATATTATAGGCATCATATTTTTTTCAAATGTTTTCACAAGTCAGCTCCTTTGAGAACCCTGTGAAATAGGCAGAATAAGTATTACTATCTCTAATTTTATAGACAAGAAAACTAAAGTTCAGAGATCTTCCAATCAGATATGAAATGACAGAGAATGTAATATGGACCAAAATAAAAGTGGTAAAATATAGAACATGACAGAAGCAAAAGAGAAGTCTAGATAAAGTACCACAAGAAAATTTAGGCAGAAGAGATTATATTCAGCTCGGGTAGGGAAAGGATGAGAATCAGCTAAAGCTTCACCAAATTGGTACCAAAACTGGTCTTTGATTTCAGAGAATTATTTCAATAAGCAGAAATGAGGAAAGAAAACATTTCAGGCATAGGAGAAGACCAATACAAAGACACAGAGTTAAGACATGGAGTCTAGTGTTCTTGATATGGTTGGAGGAAAGAAGATTGAAGGGAAACTAGAAAGATAGTAAATAATGAGTGACTAGCAGATAACCATAGATTGAGGAGTGTCTAGAGGAACATAAATATAACAAAATATTTCAATGCTTAAAGAAACAAAAATAATTTTATATGATAAAGTAAGACAAGGTAAAACTTACATGAACTGATTCAGAGTTAAGTAAGCAGAGCCAAGAAAACAATATATTCAATGACCAAAATAATGTAAATGGAAAGAACACCCAGGACAAAAAAATTAGAAAGTAAAAATTACAAGAAACAAGTATAGACTCAAAGGAGGACTATGAGAAGATGTTTCTCCCCACTCATTTATAGAAGTATTTGTGGAAGTCCACTACATATATACATTTATACACACATATGAATACACACATACACACACACACACACACACACACACACACACACATACACATGTACATTGTGTATACATATATTTTTCCTAGATTTCCTAGATGATTAAATAAATTTGGTCATTCTTTTTTCTCTTGCTTCTCTTTTTCTTTACTTTCTTTTTAAAATATTTTTGTCATACTGGATAGCCTTCAGGGAAGGCAAAAGAGTAGAGGACATAATTTAAGCAATGTTAAAAATCAGCAAAATTCGTTTTTATAAATTAAAAACGAAGTCATTGAATTGGAGACAGAAGAAGAAGGGCAGAAGAGAAAGGGAGAAAAAGAGAGAAGAATAAAGGTATAATAGGAAGAGAGGAAAGGAGGCAAAGAAGAAGTAGAGAACAAGAGAGGGGAAGAAGGGGAAAAGAGAAGGGCAGAACACAAGAGGGAAAGGAAGGATAAAAAGAGAGACCAAGAAAGACAAAGAGAGAAAAAGGGAGAAAGAGATCATTAGGAACTTTGAACTTGAGTTATTTGTCCAAGGTCACACAGATAAAAAATGGCACAGCTAACATTCAAATCTAAATCTTCTGAACAATCCAGCACTTTTTACTCTGAAATATTATGTTGGAATCAGATTGTGGATAATCTTAAAAGGCACACTAAGTTAATCACTTTTCCTAGAGAATTAGGGAGCCACCAAAAAGTAATCAGACTGTGCATACCCTTTGATCCAGCAGTGTTTCTACTGGGCTTATACCCCAAAGAGACACTAAAGAAGGTAAAGGGACCCGTATGTGCCAAAATGTTTGTGGCAGCCCTATTTGTAGTGGCTAGAAGCTGGAAAATGAAGGGATGCCATCAATTGGAGAATGGTTGAGTAAATTGTGGTATATGAACATAATGGAATATTATTGTTCTGTAAGAAATGACCAGCAGGATGAATATAGAGAGGGCTGACGAGACTTACATGAACTGATGCTAAGTGAAATGAGCAGGACCAGGAGATCGTTATATACCTCAACAACGATATTGTATGAGGATGTATTCTGATGGAAGTGGTTCTCTTCAATAGAGATCTAATTCAGTTTCAATTGATCAAGGATGGACAGAAGCAGCTACACCCAAAGAAAGAACACTGGGAAATGAATATTAACTGTTTGCATTTTTGTTTTTCTTCCTGGGTTATTTCTACCTTCTGAATCCAATTCTAGCTGTACAACAAGAGAACTGTTCGGTTCTGCACACATATATTGTATCTAGGATATACTGTAACCTATTTAACATGTATAGGACTGCTTGCCATCTGGGGGAGGGGGTGGAGGGAGGGAGGGGGAAAATCAGAACAGAAGTGAGTGCAAGGGATAATGTTGTAAAAAATTACCCTGGCATGGGTTCTGTCAATAAAAAGTTATTTAAAAAAAAAAAAACAAAAACAAACAAATAAATAAATAAATAAATAAAAAGAGAATTAGGGAGCCACTAAAGATTTTTGAACAGAAAAGTTATGTGATCAGATGTGAGATTTAACAAGATGAATCAGGTAATTGTGAGAATGATGAAAAATGGAAAGGAGAAGAAGCCAGAAATTGGGAGATCACCAGAAAGTGCACTTTGGTTCAGAAAATGATAATGAAGGTTGAATTAATTTGATATTTGTGTGAATATAAAGGAGAGACTATAGTAGAGAATATAGAAGGAAACAGACTAAAAGAATTTGGGGAGATAGAATCTTCATGACTCAGCATTTGATTAGATGCATAGGGTGAAGAACAGGGAAGCATTAAAATCACCATCATGATACCTCTTGTTCATACAGTATTTTATAGATTATAAACTGTTTTATAAATGTTATCTGATTTGATCCTCACAACAACCTGAAGAGTAGATGTTATCACCCTCATTTTATAGATGAAAAAAACTGAGGCAGAGAGCAGCTAAGTGACTTGTCAAAGGTCATTCAACTTGTAAGAGTATGAGGCTGGATGTTAACTCAGGTCTTTTTGACTTCAAGTACAGAATTCTATCTACTTGAGATTTTCAGCCCCAGGTAAATCAGATGGTACTGTCAAAAGAAACAGGAAAGTTAGTGAATGTTATGCAGTTAAAATAATCAAGCCTGCTTATGAAGAGAAGATAAGAAAATGTATATCCCTTCCTTCTTTTGTTTAAAGATGGGGGATTATTGAGGTAGAATACTGTTTAAACTGTCAGACTCAGTTGATGTGTTGGTTAATCTCACTGAACTGCTTTTTTCCCCTCTTTCATTTTCATTCTTTGTTAAGAGAAATGGCTTACTGGATAAGGGAGGAGGTTGATATATTTGGAAATGATATAAACACAAAAGACATAAATTTTTTAAAGAAATAGGGAAGTTAGATGGAGAACAGAGAGATAATGAATTGAATTTTAGAAATTTTGAAAATGGAAAAAAAGGAGAAGGACCTTAAAGGATTTTCATAGAAATTCATGTGGAAGTGCCATTTACCAGGGGATAGATACAGCTGTCCATCAGACACTTGGAAATGGACTGGAATTGAGAAGAGACTTCAGTACTAAGGAAATTCAGGACTTCAGTAACAGGAAACTCAGTCACAGCATGCTGGATTTGGAGTCAAAGAATCTAGATTCAAATCTCAGGTCTGTCACTTATCTTAGTCTTAACTCTGGCTCTGTTTCTTCACTTGTCAACTGAGGTGGAACTGGACTAGATGGTCCTCTGAAGTTTCTCCCCACCCCCGTCTGATTCTATTTCTCTATAGCAACTCCTAACTCATAGAAAGCTCATAGAAAGCACTCAGTAAATGTCGGGTGATTTAGTGAAAGCATCTGTGGCCAGGACATTTTGATGCTTTCCCTTTGTTCTTACATATATATTTAGATCTGATTAGATGCTTTTTCCTCAGAGTACTTCTCTGATCCTGGGAGGAAAAAAAAGAAAGAAAAATTGATTTGAGGAGTGCCAGGCACTGTATTTAAGGGTGAAGGGAAAAACAGCTTTATAGAAAAAAAATTCTTCTATTTTACCCATCCTGCTAGAGGTGGGCTCTTTGCAGTGGGATTAATTTAAAGTGGAAGGACAGCTTTTTCTTGTGGTCCACAAATTTGCAATTCAAGATGGTGGAAAGTTATGGCATCATTTAGACCTAGGTTCAATTTTCAACTCTGCTATTTACTGCCTGAGTGCTGGGCTAATCACTTCATTTCTCTGGGTCTGTTTCCTCAAGTGTAAAAAAATAGATTACCTCTATGGGACCTTCCAGCTCCAGAATTAGTATCCTACCTCCTACAATTAGTATTCTACATTCATTGGTAAGTAAGAAAAGAAAGCAGAGAGTTATAGAGATGCTGTCTAAAGTTCTTACTCAGAGTCATTAGACAGTATGAAGTCCAGTTCACATTCTGTGTTCCTAATATATCTTTTGCTTACTCCAGTGACTTTAGTTTACCAGACCCAAGAGAACAAGTAGGCTGCGCATGCCGGCAGCCCCTGAACAAGATGACCTCAGAGGCTCTTTGGAGACAGAATTCCTAGTCCCTGTGAGTGAGTCAGACTAATCTCTCTCATCACATCAAGGACAAAAAGCCTAAGCCCAGAAAAATGAAAATGGTCCCAGCTGACAATGTTGTCAGAGGATGCTGCAAAAGCCTTTCTTCTAAGGAACCATGCATTTTCCATGATGTCTTTTAAGGAATGAATTGCAACATTCTTCATTCTTTAGCAAAGGTGATCTCTTTGAATTGACCCAATAATTCCAAAAGAGAGTAATTTTAATGTGTAAACTTTGTAAAGAAACTATTTAAGGAGAACAGTCATTTTCCTACACTTGCCTCGAATTTTACTTCCCCATGTGAAAAGAATAGTGGATTTTCAGTGAAAAGATCAGGATTCAAAAATCTAGGATCTTAAGAAAGTCACTTAATATCTCTGAGCCTGTTTACTCAAATGGCAATACCAAGCTGCCACAGAGTAATCAAAAATAGGGCATAATTACAACCATCAGAAAAATCAGAAAAGCAAGAAATGAACAAAGTATTGGGCTAGATAACAAATGTTATCTACATCCATCTTTAGTTTCTTTTTTTTCTTTCTTTTTTTGAGAGGCAATTGATATTAAGTGACTTATCCTAGAGTCATACAGTTAGAAAGTGTTAAGTGTTAAGTGTCTGAGGGCTGAATTTTAACTCAGTTTCTTCTGACTCAAAAGTTGGTACCCTATCTACTATGCCCTCTAGGTGTCCCATATACGCTATCTTTAAAACCCATTACATCTCTCCTTTTCCAAAATTTATTATGCTAAAACCAAACAAAAAGCATATAAAAAGATAGGATGGATTCATATCTTGGAAAAAAAAGTTTTAAATATGTAGTTATAGGACCTGAGTTCTGCCTCATATGAACTTGGACAATTCACTTCATTTTCCTCATCTTTAAATAAGACACCTGGTTTTAAAGAGGTAGAGAAGTCCTTCCAGCTCTAAACCCCATGTCTATAATTGAAAGTACAGTAGCAAGGCTTAAGATTAGACACAAAAAATATTCAGAGCTGAAATGCTTTGATAAAGAAGAGATTGTGGAGAAATGCAATGAATCTTATATTTGGAGTTAGAGAATTTGGGTTTGAAGCCATTCCTCTCTGCTTGATCATGGACTAATAATTACTAGCATTTATCTATTTAAAATGTGCGATGTGTCTGACAAGTATTATCCCATGTGATTCTCCTAACGACCTTGAGATAGGTCTATAATATGTTCACTTGCCCCCATAGCACCTATAATATAAATATAAATGTACCTAACATTGACAATAACTATTATCCCCATTTTACAGGTGAGGAAACTGAGGCAGAGAAAAGCTAAGTGATTTTCCCAGAGTCATAATGTAGTAACTGGGAAAAGTGGTAGTCAGTATCTAAGGCCACATTTGAACTCAGAATCTTGACTCCAAGTCCAGATATCTATCTTCTATAATACCTATTGGGCTAATTATTTGACTTCTCTGGTTCTCAGTTTCACCATCTATAAATTAGACATGGGATTAGATGCCCTCTAAGAACTATTTCAATTCTAAATTTGTCATCAGTCTGAAGACACTTCCTTCCTTGGGGATTTGGGAGAAAGGTTACACCTTCCCCCCTATAAGCTAGGTTTGGGACAATCCTATCTGTAGACTTCACACAATTATTGTCTAGAGGGTCCAACTAGATAGGACTAGAATTAATGAGTTAGTGAAAGGAGATATAATTTTGCTTTTTTATCATTAATTCCTCAGAGCTCATTGAGGAACCCTCTAAAATTGCTCCTCCATTCTAACATAGATATCAAGATGGAGTAATTCTGGACTTTAGTGGACCCGGATTCAGGAAAACCTGAGTTTGAATCCTGACTTCAATACTTAATGGTTATGTGACTCTGGGCAAGTAACTTTACCTCTTTGAACCCGTTTCTTCATCTGCAAAATGGAAATAATAATAGCATCAAGTTGAGGGGGGAGCCAAGTACAATAAAAGGTACAAAGTGCTTAGCAAATCTAAAAGTGCTATATAATGTTATCTATTGTTATGACTAGCTCTGTGCACTAAACCAAACATCACCACCCAAACCCAAAACTTAGAATTCAGAAATTTAAAAATGATGACATTTCATTTCACTTCTTTAAATGAAGTTCAGAAATGTGAGTAGTGGTCAGGAACAATGTACTGAAGCTTGTTAAATCTTTGGAAATAAAAGCCAAACAAGGATTTGAAAATCAGATTGCCCTACATGAAGAAAATGCATTTCCATCTAAACTTGCCAGCCAAATTGCCTAAATAGATGTTCTTGCATAGTGCTCTAAAGGTAGAATATTTTCCTTATTATTCTTTGCACAAGAAAAACAAGAAGGGGAAAAAAACCACATTTGTCAGGTGCCCAAGCATTGCACAAACAAATCTTACTGGCATTAATATTGCAATAACCAAAGAAAAGGAATTGGAGGTTTCCATTTTACAAAAGCAGAACAGAGAGATGGAAATACAAGACCCAGCACAGAGAAGTTAGGAAATCTGCTCCAGTCTCATGTTTTACCAATGATTCAAGTAATCACATTAGCAACTTCAAACATTATACAGTGACATCATTCAAACATATTGCTCCCAAAGGTTTGATATTAGTTCAGGGAATTATCATTCATCATACATTTATGACAAATTTAATGGTCTGAACTGATTTCTTACCCATTACAGCTCACGTTAGCCACCCCACTGATGGCCACCATTTTCACTGAGCTCAGTCTCCTCAAGTCTTTCCAAGCTAAGAAGGACAGAGTGTGACTTTTAATGTCTAATTGGGAAAAGAAATGGGTGATTTCATACAATCCAAGGTCAAGTGGCAGGATGTGATCATTTTCTGTGTTTGAAAGCTAGGGGAGAAAAGACTCAATTCAACAGACAGTTGTTAAGTGCCAATTGTTTGCAAAGTACTATACTAGACCCATAGTACACACAAAAAAATAACTGAAAAGTCCCTACCTTCAAGGCATCTACATTCTAGACCATGAACAGAGAAGAATAAAAACAAGATATATATAAAGTCCTATAAATGCACAATAATTGGATCCATAGAGAGCTAGAGGGAAGGAACTGAAGGGGAACCAGACAGGACTTCCAAAAGATACATTAGTCGAGCCTTGAAGAAAGCTCAGGATTGTAAGAAATAGAAATAGAAATGAGGAAAATCATTTCAAGCATGGGGTGATTCCTGGGCAAAGACCTGAAGATAGGAAAGAGAGTACAATGTCCTAGAAAAGCAAACAGATCAGCTTGACTAGAATATAAAGTATCTATAAGGTAATAAGATGAAAAATATATGGTGAAGTCAGATTGTTAAGGATTTTTAAGTAATAAAGAGAGGCATAACTTCCAAAAATAAGGACAAAATTGTCTTGTGCTACCTAACATTGATGATGTAGTAGAAATTCTTTGAGCATTACAAATGAGATTAAATGTGCCCTTCCAACTCAAAATTTTGTGACTCTATGTTATTTCCTTGTTCTTATTTGCAAGTTTCTTGATCTCCCTTCAATTTCTTTTATAGTTGGATCCCAGAATCATTACAGAGCCCTCTGCAAAAGACTGAGGTATTCTAAATGCTTCAGCAATAGTGTGAAAAGAGAAACTGAGGGAAGTAGAATTCAAAAATTCTTGTTAGTATTATAGGATTATCTAAGCTCTAGGAGTTCAGGATATGAAGATAATCATAGACTGTTCAAGCAAAGGAAAACCCAAAGATCATCTTGTCCAAAGTTACTTAATCTTTTTGTTTGCTTTTATTTCGTAGATTCCTTTGACAGCTTGGAACCCTAAAGATAACCTTCTCAGAATAATGTTTTAAATGTATAAAATACAAAAGTTTGCAAAGAAAACCAGTCATATTGAAATACAATATATACATCATTTATATGTATATATGCCATATGCATATATTTATGTATTAATATAAATATGTATATATACATATACATATGTATAGATGCTTTAAAATAAACAAATTCATAGATCTCAAATTAAGAATTCCAGATAATCCAAGTGACTTCACTTTATAAATATGGAAAATAAGTTCAGAAAGGTCATGTTATTTGTCTCAAATCACACAGCTAGCTAAGAAAACTAAATGTGAGCATCAGGGAAACCAACCATTCCTTTCTAGTTCATTAGTCACATATTTTAGCCACACAGCATGGTAGAAAGAACACCGGACTTGACATAAGACTAGCTAAACTAAATCCAAGTTTCTTCTATGACCCAGGACAAGTCATCTGACCACATTGGGACTCAGCTTCTTCATATCACAAAATGAAGGGGTGAGAACAAACAATCTAAAGCTCATTTTCAAGTCTAATTCCATGGCTTTCTAAAGGAAGTCAGCTTGAACTTTTTAATTTACAGTGTAAACATTTCTTTGTGAGACAATATATTTTTAGCCAATTAACTTCATCCTTTTCTTCTCTGCCTTCTGGCTTTAAAATTTAGCTTTTTCAGGAAACCTTCCTAGTGCCCTTTAATGCTAGTGCCTTCCCTCTGAAATTATCTCCAATTCATCTATCTATCTATCTATCTATCTATATATATATATATATACACACACATACACACACACACACACACACACACACACACACACCTGGTTTGTACATAATTATTTGCATGTTATTTCCCCCATTAGACAGTGAGAACTTTAATAGTAGGGACTGTTTTTGCCTCTCTTAGTATCTTGATGGGGCAGCTAGTGGATGAAGGGCCAGGGCTGGAGGCAGGAAAACTCATCTGCCTGAGTTCAAATCTGGCCTCAGACACTTACTAGATGTGTGACCCTGGGCAAGCCTCAGTGACCCTGTTTGCCTCAATTCATCTGTAAAATGAGCTAGAGAAGGAAATAGCAAACCATTCCAGTATCTTTGTCAAGAATATCCCAAATAGAGTCAGAAGAGTCAGATATATCTAAAAGTATTCAACAACAACAAAAGCATCCTTAGAGTTTAGTATAATGACTGCTTTTAGTTGCTGTTTTTGTTGTTTGTTCTTCCTTCTTTAAGATGACCACAACAGCAGGGAGGTAATACCATGACATGAATTGCATTTAAGTGAGGGAAGACTGTGCAAGGACACTAGCCTCACGATTAAGGTTAGGTAAGAAAGAAATAAAGTAAAGAAGATTGGTCTTTTTTACCTAGTCCAAAAAAAGGAAAAGAATCAATCTGGGAAGGAAAGATGCTCAAAGGCTTTGGCCAAAACAGTAACAAAGACCAAGTGGGTCTCTTGCTGGCCAATCTATGAGAGTCAGAATGATTTGGGTTTAAAGCATGATGCTTAAGAAACCTGTGGGAGCCTGTGGGAGGGAAGAAAGGAAGGAAAAAAGAGGTGGTTTCCTTAGTCAAACTGAAACCTGTTAAAGACCTTAACTTAGAAATGCCAAGTTCTCCCACTGCATACAGGGTAGGCTTCAATTGTCCTGATCTGTATCTTGCCACTTGGAGAAGAAAGTGACCTTGCACAGCCCTCCCTCATTTCAATCCAATTCACTTGCATGTCATGGACTCCCCTCCCTGATGTCAAGGTAATCTTCAAGAACAAAGGACAAACAACAACCTTGCCTATAATAGGTGTATAATAAATGCTTGCTAACTTGAACCTTCCCTTAATTTCCGAGAACTTTGCCTGCCTGATATTTAATTTTCATCGTCTTAGCCTTTGGGGACACTTTTTGAGAGGTTTATTTGAATTCCACAAAGTTCAAATTGGGAAAATCAGAAAGGTTTTTTTTTAGTATACTTTTCAGTGCCCATTGACTCCTACCTTCCCCATTCCACTTCCACCATCCAAGCACTGAGTTCTCTCAGACTATCTTACCCTCTTCTCAAGAGAAAAAACAAACTGATAATCGAAGGTGTTGTTCCCCATAGGAATATACATATATATGTATGTGTGTATATATATATGTATATGTATATATATACATATATACACACATATATATACATATACATATGTATATATATATATATACATATATATATATATATTTTTTTTTTAAAGAATATAGCTGAAGAATATAATTTAGGCCAAAGGAATGATAGAATTTCAGGCTTTACTTGGGGCATTGTCTTTTCATTTAAATGGATATGTAAGAGTGGAGAAAAGTGGGGAGATGCTACAAAGACATTCACTTACTCTGATTTTGCAAAAGCTTGGCTGGACTCTATGGTCTGTGATTCAAAGAACTTGGTCCTATCCAAAAGCTATCGCCATTGTTAACTGTCTTTAATTAGGACTACAAAGTGCTCTCTGGGTTAGTATTTCTGCAGGTGATTCACATCTTTGATCAAGGTGTCAAGCACTTGGCCCACAACCTACATGCAGCCCTCAATGGCACTCCTGAGTTCTGTCAGCCAAAATATAATTGAGAAATATTTGAGGAAATCAAAAATACAATAAAATATAGATAATATTACATTTTAAAATGAGGTCAACTTATGGCCCATAGGTATCTTTAAACACAATTTAGTGGTCCTCATTCCTATGAGCTTGACACCATTGAATCAAATCACTTCTAAAATCCCTTGCAGCTCTACATCCAAAACCTCAATGCAAAGGGGAAAGAAGGTGAATGACAAGCACACAGTAGTTTATGAGTAGTTTTGGGAATGTAAAATATAAATGTAATGATTTCACATATTTCTAATTCTCTCTCTTAAGAGATATTTTGGCATATAAACACTTTTAAAAAGGCAATATTTAAAATATAATTCTATTTTTTAATCTTCCAGGAGGAACAGTCCCTAAATATAGTTAAAAGAAATTGTTAAAGCTTAATGAACTTATGAGCAACTTAGGCATTAGCAATTTTCTTAATGTTTTCTAACATGTACCTATTAAGCATGTCATGCTGTTTTCTCTCTCTGGTTCATACAAACAGGAAACTCCAGAAGGAAGGATGGAGGTATCAGACCCTCCTTTGGCTTTTTTCTTTTCCAAATTTCTTAGAATCACTGGATATGAAATATTTCAACACCTGTGGGCAAAGCAACCACAAGAATTCTAATGGAACCTAAGTCGGAGTATGAAACCAGTCTTTTCAATCACCATAAAATATTTGGCCAAAAGACTGAGAAGATGAGCTTCCAGTCAGGGAGCCACTGAGTTATATAACATCCTAAATGGATTCAGAGCAATCTCACAAAAACCAACTTATTGGGTTCTTTATCCTCCTAAGATCATGGATTTGGAGCTCCAAGAAATCTCAAAAGCCATCCAGTCCAACTGTCTCCCTTTTGTAGATAAAGAAACTCAGATCCAAGAAAGGTAAAAGACTGCCTCAAAATTAGACAGACAGTAAGCATCAGAGGCAAGATTTTATTTAATTCAGGTTTGAGATTCCAGAGGCAAACTTCTATTGTGCTCTGCTGCCTCTATTTCATTCCCTCCTTTTTCCATCATTTCATCTACCCTGGAGGCACAAATGGAACTATTAAATGTCATTTCTTTGCTCATAACTGCCAGAAAATTATCATGGGATGTTATCATTGGCATGCTTGAATCTTGTTTCCCAATAAAAATTTTGCAAAGGAATCTACCTTCCAGCCCTTTGCCATCAAAAAAAGTCCTCTGGGGAGACAGGGAATGAAGACAGGGACTCACCTGAGCTCTCCCCCAAATCCCTACAAATCCCTTTAAATTATGACTCCAAACAAATTTTAGAGCATCAGAGCCTACAAAAAGATTGAGTGGAATAATTATCTAGTCAAACACAACTTGTAAAGTCGTCAAGAAAGGTCTGTTGCATCAGGGTATGTGTCCAGCACAACCCTGGCCCAATTTGAAGCCAGCCAAAGCAGGAGGCTTGCCTTGTGGCCTCCAAATCAGCAGCAGTAGTAGAAATTTCAAGACCTCTCAGCTCAGAGAGTTGGAAGGTCAATAGGAAAGGTTTGTCTCATTAAGGTGAGAGGATCTTAAGAAACCAGTAAACTAGGATCAGACAGAGATGGTAGCGGTGGCACCATCTGGAGACCTCAGCCCAGAGGAGAGCTCTTTACTATCACTGAGGAAGAACTCTGTTGCTTTAGCATACTGGGACTTACAGCCTCTTCACAGTTCCAGGGCAAAAAAAAGAGTTGTTCAACACCCTACAAGGATCTTTGAAAACAGCTGCATAAAACTTCTGAAGCTTGGGACTTTATATAAAGTCTCTCCATCCTAGAAACAGAATCCTAATTTAACAAAGAGTTGAAAGCCAAATAATGGGCTAGGAAATTGAGCAAACAACAGAAAAAGATTCTGACCATAGAAAGCTACCATGATCACAAAAAAAAAAAAAAAGATCAAAACACATACTCAGAAGAAGATAAATTCAAAATTCCTAGATCCAAAGCCTCCAAGAAAAATAAGATTTTGTCTCGGGCCATAGAAGAGTTTAAAGGGATTTTGAAAATCAAGAGAGGTAAAGGAAAAATTTGGAAAAGAAATGTGAGTGACACAAAAGGAAATACAAAAAGCTAATGAGTAGAATGACCTAAAAAGTAAAGTTGGCCAGATGGGAAAGGAAGTACAGAAGCTCATTGAGGAACATAATTCATTAAAAACTAGAATTGAGCAAATGGAAGCTAATTATTTTGTGTGAAAACAAAAAACAAAAAACAAACCCCAAATAATGAAAAAAGTATAGAAAACAATATGAAATATCTCATTGGAAAAAGAACTGACCTGAAATAGATTCAGGAAAGATAATTTTAAAATTATTGGTCTACCTGAAAGCCATGATCAAAAAATAGACATCTTTCAAGAAATTATCAAGAAAAACTCTCCTGACATTCTAAAAGCTGATGGTGAAATAGAAATTAAATCAATCCACTAATCACCTCCTCAAATAGATTCCATGGTTTAAAAAAAAACAAACTCCCAGGAATATTAAATAGCTAAATTTCAGAACTCCCAAGTCATAGAGAAAATATTGCAGGCATCCAGAAAGAAACAATTCAAGTATAATGGAACCACAGGCAGGATGATACAAGATTTAGCAGTTTCTATATTTAAGGATAGGAAGGCTGGGAATATAATATTCCAGAGAACAATGGATCTAGAATTACAACCAAGAATCAACCACCCAGCAAAAGTGAGTAAATTCCTTCAAAGAAAAAAGTAGATATTCAGTGAAATAGAGGAATTTCAAGCATTCATAATGAAAAGACCAGAACTGAATAGAAATTTTGATTTTCAAATATCAGACTCAAGAGAAACATATGGAGGTAATCAGGAAAGGGAAATCATAAGGGACTTAATATAAGGTTTATCTTTTTTCATTATATAATACATTTATACATTATAAAATATGTCATTCCTCAATTAATAAATGATATGAACCATACCTAAAAGGCTATAAAATCATGTATATCCTTTGATATACTACTACTAGAAATGAATCCTAAAAGGTTCTTTTTAAAAAGAGGAAAAGAACATATATGTACAAAATAGCAGCTCTTTTATCAGGGAAAAATGGAAATTAACGGGGCTTCCATTAATTGGGAATGAATGAATAAATTGTGGTATGTGATTATGATGTAATACTATTGCTCCATAAGAGATGATATGTAGGATACTTTCAGAAAAACCTGGAAAGTCTTCCATGAACTCATGCAAAATGAAATGTACTGTGTACAAAGTAATAACAGTGTTGTGGGATGATAAGTTATAAATGACTTTGTTATTCTCAGCAATATAATGATCCAATATTACTCTAAAGACTTATGATAAAAAATGTTATTCATACCCAAAGAATTGATTGTGTCTGAAAAGACTGAAGTATACTTTTTAAAACTTTATTGTATTTTTTAATTTTTTATTTTTTATTTTTAGTTCTTTTATTTGTTTCACTTGTTTTTTTATTTTTATTTATTTTATTTTTAACTTTTAACTTTAATCTTTATAAAGATTTGTGGTGGAGTTTTGACAGGGATATCTATATTTTCTTTTGCAACATGACTTTTATGGAAATGCTTTGCATAATTTCATATGTGCATTCTCAGGGAGGAGGGTAGGAAGGGGTAGAACTCAAAGTTTTAGAAACAAAGATAAAAATTGTTTTATATATAATTGGAAACAAATTGTAAATACACACAGAATTTCACAGAAAAAAATATTTCAATTTAGAGTCCATCCTCTCTTGCTTTGCCCAAATCTTTATATCTCTCTCTCTTTTTTTAACATTTTAAATCACTCTGTATATAGACTCTTTTCCTTATAACTAAAAACAAATTTAAGTCTCTGCTCTATCCTTAAAAAATATTTCTTCTCTTCATCCTCAAGCTACTACCTTATATCTCTGCTTCCATTTATTAGTGAATTTGAAAGATGTCTACATTCACTGTTTCTACATCCTTTCCATTCACGAATTTAAACCTTTGAAATATGGCTTTCATCAAAACCACTCAAATGAACCTTTTTTTGCTGAGGCAATTGGGGTTAAGTGACTCACCCAGGGTCACACAGCTAGGAAGTGTTAAGTGTCGGAGGTCAGATTTTAATTTATGTCCTCCTGACTTCAAGGCTCATGCTCTATTCCCTGCATCATCTAGCTGTCCCTACAAATGAACCTTCTTTCCCAAGAGTCACCAGTGACCTCTTTGCCAATTCATTGGTCTTTCTTCCTTCTTCATTTTCCTTAATCTCTCTGTAACATTTGATGTGTGAGACTACCCTCTATACCTTAACACTCTCCTATCCCTTGGCTTTCTTCCTCTCTTTCTGAGTACTCCTTCCCCTGACTCTTCTTGTTGTTCCCACTCCCAAAAATTAAGTGTTTACTTTGCTCTTGTTCTTGACTTTTTTCTACCTATATCCTGTCCCTTCATGATCTCATTCACTCTAAAAACTTTGCAAATGAATTTCACATGTATATGGCTAACCCTGACCTCTTCCCAGCAAATTTTGGGTTTCAAATGCCTGATTGACTACTAAATATTTCCTAGTAGATGTCCTGCAAATATAATCTAATGAAATCCTAAACCAAATCCACTCACACCAAGTCACTTCCTCCTTCTGATTCTGTTTCTATTTCTGTTGGCTCTATATTCTATTTCTATAAATGGCACCATAGTTCTTACAGTTACCCATATTCAAAATAGGCAATACTAATCTTTGATTACTCCTTCACCTACTTCCTCTATTCTACATCAAAGTGACATTTTTTAAAAAGTCAATGTTCTCTTGGCTAATGCTAATTAGTTTCAAATCTTGGAGCATTATACCCATTAAGGAATAAAATTTATCGATGATTGAAGTAAATGGAGAGATTTCTATTGGGTGTCAGGTTCTAGAATATTTCCATTGTTGCCCTATGTTAGAGAAGATATATAAGGGAACAAAAGATGCATCAATTAATTAATTAATAATTAACCAGGAAAATGGAGATGATGATTATATGATAAGGTCAAGGGATAGGAAATGGACAGAGTTCTCCACTGGCTTCTATAAAATGTTAACCAATTTAGAGGAAGGCTCTCAGCATATTGGAACCACAATTCTTTAGGGAACCAATGAAAGATTTGGGATAAGAATCAAACAGGATAAAAATATTGGGGAGTAGTGATTTCTACTAAAAGAAGTACCCATCTGAACAGTAAGATGTCATATCTATGGAAATGTTGAATAGATTCATGAATGAATTAGGGAAGGGTATTTTAGTAGTCAAGGTGAGAGAGTAAGTATAATGAAGTCAGACAAAATAAGCATTTATTAAGTACCTATTATGTGCCAGGCACTGTGCTAAACACAGGGCACACCAAAAAAAAAAAAAAAAAGGCAACATTGCCTTCAAGAAGTTTACATTCTAATGGAGAAATAGATGATTGAAATCAGGAAGATTTGAGTTTGAATTCTTCCTTAGATACTTATTAGTTGTGTGACCTCAGGCATTGTACTTTACTTCTCTGAGTCATGGTTTTATCTGTCTATAAAATGAGGGGATTGGTTCCTATGACTTTTAAATTAAAAAAAAAACTGCAACCTCAAAATAAAGATCTTATTTAGAGAAGTGGTAGTGAAAATGAAAAGGAGTCCATAAATATAAAAAATACCAAAAAGAAATAAATAAGAATTTTTGAGTTTAGGTGACAGTAAGAACTATGGTCAATTCATATAAATAGGATATAGAACTGACAGAAATAGAAATAGGGAATTAAGAAAAAGGAAGTAATTTGGTGCAAGAAAATAATGAGTTTGGATTAGGATTTACTAAGTTTATGATATTCACAGGACATCCAAAAGAAAAAGTTCACTAGGCATTTCTACATTTGAGACCCAATTTGAGGTAATTTAAAGCAATTCCTAACCCTGATCTACTAACTATCCATCCAATTGTATGTCATTGTCTCAAAAATTGGCAGCTTTTATCCATTTAGATTTTCTTTTCATTGCTTTCAAGAATTTGTGAATTTCATGCAGGATCTCTGGAAATGTGCCAGGGCTCAATGAAATTACTGCAATATTATCCACAAAGAAATCTATCTGGAGAACTTCCACATCTGGAGCAGGGACTCTAAATGGCACTCAAGGAATCTATGGATAGATTATTAACCTTCTGGCTTCCACCAAGGTGGATGAGAAAATAAAATATTTTTATTTTCACTTATTTCTAACTAAAATATAATATTTCCTTCAATTACTTTTTAAAAATTATCCTAAGAATGAGTTCATAGTCTTCATTTGATTGTCAAAAGGATCTATAATGCACACACAAAAGGTTAAGAAACCCTGATCTAGAGGGAAATCCTTTTCCATCGAGACCTCATATAAAACAAACTTTTACAAGATAAGATAATAGTAAACGCTTTTTTTGAATATATATCTTCCATCTTATTCTTCATTTGACATCAGAGAGTCATTTTTCCCCTATCAATGCATTTATCATACTCTTATATGACATATACATAAATGTACACATACATATAGAGAGAAATATACATACATATATAGAAACATGACATATATATCTATGTATATGAATATCTTTGTGTATATATTTATATAAAATCTCCTAGTTGAAATGCCTTTAAAAGGCTGTTTTCCAAGTTATAATCAAGAAACATGTAGTCTCTGCATCTCTTATTCAACTCTGTGGAAATATATATGTGGTTTATAAGAGAGAAGAAAAGAATCTTTTGAAAAGCAGTCCTGTTTTTTTCTCAAATTTTTATCAAGGATAATTTCAACAAGCAAGTATAAATACTGTGCTAAGTATCTGTAAGCAACCACAGGATTAAATGAAATAACATACATACAGGGTTTTGATTTTTTTTTTTTGGCAAACCTTAAAATTCTATATAAATATCAGTTAGCACCATCATCTGAGCAGCTAGGTGACGCAGTAGATAAAGCACCAGACCTGGAATCAGAATGATATGAGTTCAAATCCAGTGACTCTGGGCAAGTCATTTCAGTTTGCCTCAGTTTCCTCATCTGTAAAATAGACTGGAGAGGGAAATGGCAAACCACACCAGTATTTTTGCCAAGAAAATCCCAAATGTGGTCATGAAGAATTGGAAACAACTGATCATCACCACAGTCCCCATTTAAAGTTGGAAGAAATCTGAGATGTCATCTGGTCTAACCACACTATTCTTTTACAGATTAAGAAACTAAGACCCAGAGACATGAAATTGCTTGTGCAATGCCACATAGTTACTAAGTAGCACATAGAAAATGTAATCCTAGAACCCAGGCTCAAATCCAGTGCTCTTTCAATTACATTGAAATTTATTCCCATAAAAATTATTTAACAATGGAAGGTAGGCATTTAAGTCAGTAATAAATGATCTGCTTTTTAGAATAACCCTTCATCATATTCTTTCAATGTCTTCCATTCATGAAATATCTTACAAAATAATCCTTCAGTGATTTCATAATTGTGGCATCTCCAGCAAGGATTTTTTCAATATAAGCATGGTCGGGTTCAATTGCTCTTTCTGTTTTTGTTTTCTTACATATCGTTTTTGATCTCTCTTTGTATAGTATGAGCACCAAATATGATGATAAAATTAGTTTAGAGAAACAATGATAAATATGTTACTCTGTGTTGTCCTGCCAATTCAGTCTATAAATACTCTTGGGATGATGGGACTCAGTTGGGTCTTATGCCAAGTTTTCTATAGGTTTCATTTTTTATTGTTCCTCACTGCTTCCTGAAATGATACTACTTAAGAGCTTCTCTCCTATTCTTCTTAATGTTTCACAAAAGAGTTTATATTCTAAACTCTTGCCCTTGATTATTATCAACATCTGATAAAGAGATCCTATGTTTGGACAAGACTGCATAGAAAGGGGTTTTTGGCCTCTACGTTTCAAGTAACTTTTATATCAGTTAAATTTATGCCAGAAATTAAGACAATTAAATTGTATCTTTGTACATTTTCCATTTCTCTCTTTTTCCTCTATCATCTATTCTTTTGAACTTTAAGTTGCTATAATTATCAATATCTTCTTTTTATCTTTCTCTTGTCTTCTACAACCTAGATTGAAGTTTATATTTAACTTTTGCTTTAATAAATCAATGGTCTCACTGCACGGGCGCGTGCACACACACAAGTTGATTCTTATATGACCCCCAATCAGTATACAGGCTTTTCCTGTGTGATAAGACAGAAGTTATTTTGAGTATTTGCAAGTCCAGGATGTGCCAACTCTTCTGGAATATAGTATTCATTATCAATCAAAATGAAACTTCTGGGAGTAGCCTACAAATCTTTGGCCTTTTTGAATTTCTCTAAATTTCATCATCTTACATACCTTGCTCAAAACTTTCAAGGTCTGGCTAGCCTTATAATGCCAATATTATGAAGTTTAAAATCTTTACATAATCTGGTTTTTTTGCTTTACTTTTTTTTTAATTTTTTTTGGGTGGGGAGATCTATGTTTTCTTTTACAACATGTCTTTTATGGAAATGTTTTGTATAACTTCACATGTGTATTCTTAAAGGGGAGCCAGGGTGGGAAGGAAGGAAGAGAATCTGGAACTTAAAGTTTTAAAAAACAAATGTAAAAAAGTAATTCACATGCAACTGAAAAAAATTAAAATATTAAAAAGAAATTTTTTAATTTAAAAAAAATTTGAAATTCCTCAATTTATATGTAAAGCCTTCTGCAACATAGCTCAAATCTATCTTCAAAGATATTACTTACCATTTCACTGTTCATATGCCATCCTTAAGCAAAAAAAAATCCACAGGTCCTCAAACATACTTTATACTTCCTCACCTCCAAATCTTTTTGTCACTATCTCTGCCAGTACTACTCTTTTCCCTATGTTCCATCTATTAAATGACATGCATCCTTAAAGTCCCCATTCTAATACTATCCCCACCATACTACTTAAATCATCTGTGAAAGTAATCTCTATATCCTCAGAATTCCCATACCATTTTGTACATCTCCTATGTACTGGTCACATTTTTATTTGCATTTTTTGTTTTTTTTTTTTTTTACCTTTCTCACCTTCCCTACTAATAAGTAAGCTCCTTGAGACCCGAAACTATAGCTTATTCATTTTTGTGTCTCCTGAAGCAAGTAGAATAATACCTTATTAGTGCTCAATAAATGTTAATGAATTGATTTTTTAAAATGAAGCTTAAGGGCAAACCATCCTAGGGAGTTCCAAGTGAATGGCTCAGTGTTAAGTGTGCTATCTTTCTCATGGAGGATGCTAATGTCCTAATCATTTATTCAGTATGGTATAAAAATCACTAAAGCTCAACCTACCCTAACTGGATAGGATAGTCTAGGACCTATACAAGCCCTCCAGGTCACTTACTCTACACTTAGAGAAAACTGTGATCATACTTGTTAAGATATACCCTGTAATGGGCTAAGGCTTGAGTTGATGCACTAAAGTCCCAAGTAAGTTTATTAATTCCCTAAATGTAATAATT
This sequence comes from Antechinus stuartii, assembly GCA_016696395.1. Lineage (NCBI taxonomy): Eukaryota > Metazoa > Chordata > Mammalia > Dasyuromorphia > Dasyuridae > Antechinus > Antechinus stuartii. The sequence goes on from MU174328.1 coordinate 24,543,620, forward strand.
ATATGTGTCTGGACTTAGGACAGGAGTCCTAAACTGACATTCAGGAATTTTGTTTCATTTTGCTCTTTAATAATATGATCACTGTATTTTAATGTGGTTTCCTTTTTAGTCCTGTGTATTTTATCTTCTGCATTTAAAATCACTATTCTAAGAACAGGATCTACAGGCTTCATCAGACTGCCAAAGGGATCCATCACCTCAAAATACATTCATCCCTGACCTAGGAGAAAGCCTCTCAGCAAACACATTCCCCTAATATTAGAAAGAACTTGCATATTCAGTTCCATGTGATAAAGCAGAGAAGACTATATTATAAACTGACTCTGAAGAGATCTAGAGTCCATGGGAACCCTAGAGTCAGCTGATTTTCATTCTCTGTAGAAGAAAGAGGATCATTCTTTAATTACCACTATTCTTGAGTGCTTTTCAAACATGGGCAATTCAAATTAAATGAGCTAAACTTGGTTGAGGATAACCAATAGGTGTCAAACCCATCAGTGAGTTAGGGAGATGTCTATCCCAAGCATGTGAAGACTTCTTTCCCCCACCTCAGTGGAATGGGCAGATGAAAATAATCTGTTCCAACATCCATGAAGGCAGCTGAAACAGGAGGCTACGGAGCACTTAGAGCTTGGTCATACAACAAAGATGCCAAAATTGTTCACTGCTTCCCAAAGCAGTCATCCTGACTTATATCCTTCCATTGGACACCAATGACCCTGAAAGAGAGCGTAGCAAGCTACTTTTGTACAACTCTGCCTCACATAAATCCAATTATTGTTTAAATCAAGACTTCATCTCCTGATATAATTGGTAATCTTTGAAAATGAAGGACAAACAACAAAAAGGTCCCTAACTCAGATAACAACAGGTACATGCCACATTAAGGGCAACTTTGTATATAAGTTGAATAATGATTATTCACACATCATCACTAACTCCTTAGTGTGAATTCATGTTACAGATTGCTTTATTCAAAGAGGAAGAGGTGTATTGAGATAGAGAATTGGGGTGACAAGGGAGGTAATGGAGGCAAAAATTCAAAGACAAATTTCACAATTATGCCCAAAGATTGTCCTGCTTACAATAATACATGTCATGTGTAGTAAACAATAAACAAATACATATATCAAAGGCAGCTGGAAACTAAATTGACAGAAACTAAACTAGATGTGACCCAGAAAACTCATGCTTTTCTGACCTTTACTACCTATATTGTTCATTTGGCAATTAGGCTATATTAGTTGGATTTGTTATTCTTCTTATAATTTCTGGATCTCCCTTCTCCAACACGAGAGTTAGTTCCATGCCAGTGGTACTCTGCCTGAGATATAAAGGTACTCTTTATATCCTCAGTGTCCAAAGCCTTTCCTACAGAGGATATAGATACCTGCCTTAAAATAAGAAGGGGAGCTCAGAATAGGAAGAGTGAAACCAAAACAAAGGACAATATACCCTCTGGCACAGGGTTAAGAAAGAAACTTGAGATGAGAAGAGAGGAAGGAGGGATGGGGAAAGAATGAGATGGCAAGAAAAATGAAAAGAGATTTCAAAACAGAAAGGTTTTTGGAGGCATAAGAAGCATTGACATAAAAGTCTCAATGTTTATCAGTGATGGACTGTAAGCTTCTTGAGAGCAAGAATATAAACATTTCATTTGTTTTGTCTTTGAATCCCCAGAATGCATGGTGTCTTGCCTGAAGTAAGTTCTCTTTTGAATTCAGTTGAATAAGAAGTCATTTATTCCAACATTGGCCTTGAAGAACAGCCAAATGCTCCTCAACAGGCCAATCTTGAAGTATTTCAAAGAAAATTCAAACCACAGTCTCCTAATTCACCTGCAATAGGAATCATTAAACTAACTGTCTGGAGAGCTATTTCCCATTCTTAGCTTCAACTTAAGCCCTTTGTATGAAGTCTTGCAAGCCATTCCTCTTAGCATCAGGAAGCCATTTCCCCAAGGTCGAGTAAAGTTTGAATCCAAATTTCAAAGTTCAAAGCAGTAAGGATCTCTGTGGAGGATCTCAAAAGAAACCAGGTCCCACTAAATCTCTCCCATGCAATGTTCTTACAATCCAATGAGCTCTCAGCCCCTACTTGGCCTTTCCAGCCAGCAACCAGCAAAAACAGAGGAAATCCAGCTTCCTGGAAGAGTACCCAGAGTGTAGGGCATCTATACTCTTAAACTGAGCAGGAAGTCTGAGGTCTCTCTTTCTCTTTAGCTAATTGGTATAGGCAGACAAATGACTGCTAACAACTAGAGCTTGGATGAACTCTCCTGGGGTGGGGTCAGAGTGTACTGGCTCCAACAGACCTGTGGCTGTCCATTGGAAAATAATGAGACTGCCCTAGAGCTTGTTTTCACTGCAAGAACTCTCAAGAAAGGCTTTCCTACAGAGAATACAGACACCTGCCTTAAATTAAGAAGAGGAGCTCAGAATAAGAAGAGTGAAGCTAAAACATAGGACAATATCGCCTCTGGCAGAGGACTGGGAAAGAAACTTGAGGTAAGAAGAGAGGAAGGAGAGATGAGAAAAGAATGAGGTGGCAAGAAAAAGGAAAAGAGATTTAGAAACAAAGAGAGAGGTTGATGGAAGCATAGGACACATCATATGTACAAATAGATAATATGTTAGGTGAGAAAATCAGGATCAAAAAAGATATCTGCCTAGCACAATCAAATGAAATTAAATGTAATAAAGATAAATGTAAAGTCCATACTTGAGAGGTTCAAAAAGTAATCTGTATAAGCAAAGGTTGAGGTCTTCCTCAACCATGGTTAGACAACAGTTTTTAAGAAAAAAATCTGAGTGTTTTAGTGGACAATAGCAGTTTTTAAGAAATATAATCAGAGGCTGCATAAAAATTTTCGTTATCGGGCAGGAGGTATTTATTTATTAACATTTTGAATGCTATATTCCATTTGGGGAAAGGTACTGACAAATTGGAGAATGTCCAGAAAAAGATAATTGGAATAATGAGTGGACTGAAATTGTAGATATTAAACCTGGAGAAGAAAATCGTTCGTCACCAAATTTGTCACCAAATATCTGAAGGTCTATCATGTGGAAGACTTGCCTCATCTTGGCCCCCAAAACCAAAACAATGACCAAAGAAAGAATAGCTTTTTGTTTCTCTCATACAATACTTCATCTTCTATCCCCAATCTTTTGCATCAATCATTCCAAATGCCCTGAATGCACGTCTTCCTCCTTTCTACCATCTCTCTTTTGAACTCATTTGAACTCTCACATGAACTGCCCAGTAGAGTGAAGAATATACACAGTTGGGTACAGAAATACATTTCACTCAGCAAGGAAGCAGAAAGAAAAAAAAAAAGAGAGAGAGAGAATAAGATGAGGAATAGATTAAGGGAGGGATTAATTCTAAGCAAAACAAACTAATTCTAAAGATAAACAAAATATTTATGTCAGCTCTTTTGATAATGGAAAAGAATTGGAAACTGAGGAAGGGTCATCAACTGGGGAATGGTAAATAAATTATGGCATATAGACATGATGGAATACTATTAGGCTGTAAGAAATGGTGTTGGGGATGGTTTCAGAGAAACCCAGGTAATCTAAGATGAATTGATACAGAATGAAGTAAGCAGAACCAGAACAATTTATACAGTAACAACAATGTTGTTAAAGCAACTTTGAAAGACTTAGAAACTCTGAGTAATGCAATAACCAACAACATTCCAGAGGACTCATGATAAAAACATGCTATTCACCTATTAACAGAGAAGTGATGACCTCAAGCTATAATTTGAGACTTTTTTCATGGTCAATGAAGTAAAATTGTTGTTTTTGTCCAGAAAAAGATAATCAGCATAATGAGTGAATTGAAATTGTAGACATTAAACCTAGAGAAGAAAATAGTTTGTCACCAAATTTATAACCAAATATCTAAAGGCCTGTCATGTGGAAGACTTGTCTTACTTGGGCCCCCAAAACCAAAACAATGACCAAAGAATGAAGAAAGAACAGCTTTTAGTTCCTCACATACAATACTTCATCTTCTATCCCCAGTCTTTTTTTTTTTTTAATTTTATTTTATTTAATAATAACTTTGTATTGACAGAATCCATGCCAGGATAATTTTTACACGACATTATCCCTTGCAATCACTTATGTTTCGTTTTTTCCCCTCCCTCCCTTCTCCCCCCCCCCAGGATGGCAAGCAGTCCTATATATGTTAAATATGTTGCAGTATATCCTAGATACAATACATATTTGCAGAACCAAACAGTTCTCTTGTTGCACAGGGAGAATTGGATTCAGAAGGTAAAAATAACTCGGGAAGAAAATCAAAAATGCAAATAGTTCACATTCATTTCCCAGTATTCCTTCTTTGGGTGTAGCTGTTTCTGTCCATCATTTCTCCAATGAAACTCAGTTAAGTCTCTTTGTCAGAGAAATCCACTTCCATCAGAATACATCCTCATACAATATCATTGTCGAAGTGTATAATGATCTCCTGGTTCTGCTCATCTCACTTAGCATCAGTCCATGTAGGTCTCTCCAAGCCTCTCTGTATTCATCCTGCTGGTCATTCCTTACAGAGCAATAATATTCCATAACATTCATATACCACAATTTACCCAGCCATTCTCCAATTGATGGGCATCCATTCATTTTCCAGTTTCTAGCCACTACAAACAGGGCTGCTACAAACATTTTGGCACATACAGGTCCCCTTCCCTTTTTTAGTATCTCTTTGGGGTATAAGCCCAATAGAAACACTGCTGGATCAAAGGGTATGCACAGTTTGATAACTTTTTGGGCATAATTCCAGATCGCTCTCCAGAATGGCTGGATTCGTTCACAACTCCACCAACAATGCATCAGTGTCCCCGTTTTCCCGCATCCCCTCCAACATTCATCATTATTTTTTCCTGTCATCTTAGCCAATCTGACAGGTGTGTAGTGATATCTCAGAGTTGTCTTAATTTCCATTTCTCTGATCAATAGTGATTTGGAGCACTCTTTCATGTATCCCCAGTCTTTTGCATCAATCATTCCAAATGCCCACCGGCATTTGGAATACATTTATTATAAAAATGCATTTTTATAATAGGTGTTTTATTTTTCTTTCTTTCCCAATTGGAAAGAAAGGAGAGTAAAAAGGAGATAAGTCAAATTCTTGTTGATTAAAAAATATATTTAATTTTTCAAAAGGAGAAAAAAGTATTTTAACCCAGTTCAAATATTTTCTTCTGCATAAAGCCTTACTTATTCTCCCTAATCCCTAGTGCCCACCATTGCAACCTTAGATCAGCTACTTTACATAAATTTGTTTTCATTCACTTGATATTTATATAGTATATATACATATATCTGTATATTTAATTCTTTTCACCAATTAAAATGTAAGCTAGTATTTTTAATTCTTGATACTTTTATCCCAAGAACCATCATATGGTTTTTTGTTATTCAGTCATTTTTAGTTGTATCTAACTCTTTGTGATCCCATTTTGGGATTTTCTTAGTTATTTCCTGTTTCTATCTTTACTCATTTTACAGATAAGGAAGCAGACAAATAGATTTAAGTGACCTGTCCAGGGTCACACAACTAGTAAGGATTGAGACCAAATCTGAACTTCATCCACTGAGCCACCCAGTTTGCCCCATGGCACAGAATAGGCATTAATAAATGTTTATTGACTTTTTTCCTTTTGATCTTATTTTTCTTACGCAGCAAGACAAATATGGAAATATTTAAAAGAATTGTACATGTTTAATCTATCTCGGATTGCTCCCTGACTTGGCGAAGAGGAAGAGGGGAGAAGGTGAATGTTGAAAACTATTTTTGCATGTATTTGGAAAAATAAAGCAGTATTTAAAAAATCCATGACCATTCCAATATACCAAACTTCTTCCTAAAAACAGCCACAATAAGAGATACATAAAGGGAAGAACAAGATGGGGAAGCTATGTAGTTGGAGTAAGGAAGACATGAGTTTGAATCCTGCCTTCAACACTCATTGGATATGTGACTTGGGGCAAGTCACTTAATCTCTCCTTTCCTCCATTTCCTCCTCTGTAAAATAAAGATAATAATAGCACCTATCTTACTGTGTTTTTGCAAGATCAAATGATTTAATCTGCAAATTTTAAAGTGCTATGCTATAAAAATACCAGCTGCTATCCTTATTATTTATATTAAATATATTGATATATCATTATTAATAACATTATAATTATTAATTATGAGGAGGGAGAAATAAAAAGGCAGATTGTAGAAAGAACAACAGAAATTATTTTGACACCTACTACAAAAGAGCACCCTCAGAAATGACCTAGGTAGTCAAGAAAGGCTATTCAGGTCTCATTTCCAGTACAAACTAATTGGAATTGATTTTGTTTGACCTCAAATCAACAGAAAGAACATAGTTAAATAACAGCCAAACCTCCTAAGTAGAATTTAAATGGGTAGCATGAGATAAAAGATATGGATTAGCCTTCTCCAGTGTTTAATTTACAAATCTGAGGCATGAGCAGTCTCTCAGGGAACTACCTAAGAATCAGGGCTATGCAAAACATCAGCAGTATTCTTTCCACTTCTCATAAAGCAGCCTCTCTTGGTTAGAACAGGGATCCCATAGGCAGAGACTTGCACACCTACACAAACCATGTTGCTCCATAATCAGCTGCCAAGATGGAATGCACAGACCTTCAACAGAACATTAGCATGGAGACAAAGTAGCTGGTTCCACTATACTCTGGACAGCAGACTGCCCAACAATATGTTTCACATCCCATTTGCCTCCAAAATTATGAGATTTTCCTCAACACTCAAAGAATAAATCTGGTTTTCTTATTGCAAAGAGCCCCAAATTGTTCTTTTTACCAGACAGCTGCTGTTTCTCTTTTAATTTTGACAGGAAATGCATAAATTATATACATACAGGGAACAAAAACCATTTGAAAAATAATTTTTCTTGAAAGGAAAAGATCTTACTTCTACCCAGGGTTTTCATTTCATTTTCACTAATGCTCTGATTCTATTAAAGTCAAATTACACAACAGAAATTACTGTGGAGTGAACATCAGCGGATCAATTTATTTAATTAGCTTGGGTAATTATAGAGGCATGAAAAACACCTTATGGTAGTATTAGCACTGGGGAAGTCTTAAAAATCTTTCAGGGCAAATGTACTTTGGGGGCTCAAATGACACCTTTTGGAGCTTCCTTGGGTAGCCCTGCCTTGAGTAGATCTGTGAGGAAGGCAAGGCTGTTTGGGCCATACTTTGGCTCCTGGCACCTTTATCAGAGAATGAAGTGGGAAAAGGAAACAACTGGCAATGATAAGGCCTATCAAAATTCTCTGGAGATGATGCAACTCCAGGTAAGAACAGGTTGGATTTTTATCAGAGTAGCTTACTTCCTGGGAAAACTTGATCTGAGAAGTCAAGGAAATCTAAGTCCTCCCCTCCACTGTCTCCAATTTAAATGTTGGTGCCCTGACAATCCTTAGTGTTAAGGCCTTGTCTCCATCACAGTCACAAGAGAAAGTGAGGGTCCCTAGGGAATAGTATTATCATAAGATCAATTTCAATCTATGTTCAAAAAACCTGATTTAAATTTTAGCTTCATAATGTTCTTTGAAAACGGGTGCAGAAAAAAAGGGAAAACATACAAAACTTTTCTAAGAAAAAAGTTTCTAAGTTCTTTGTTTTGTCATAATCAAAGCAGTTGGAAAAGCAAATTATAAACTTTGCTCTGATTAGTATAGGAACAACCACAGAAAAGATTCTTGTTCACTAGAAAAGACTAAGCTGCCAGAAATAAAGAGATGATCAAGGATAGAAAACTTCTGTACCAGATAAAGAAATTGTGCTGGAGGCAGTTTCTAAAAGAAAGATTTAATTGTTAAATTTTCAGTGTGAGTATTTCAACTTCAAAAATAAGCAACAATACAAATCAGGGCTTGACTGGTTGTTCTGTTGATTGTCTAGATTTAAGAAAGCTTATAGAAAAATATTAAGCTTTGAGTATCCTGGGTGTATTTTTTTTATTGTGTATAACCCCAGGGACTTTGGCACCTAAGTAAATGAGAGAAAGAACTAAAGGTTTGTCTCTGAGGTCATAAAAATTGAAAGGAACTCAGTCCCTGCTGTGTGTTCAGTTGTTTCAGTCATGTGATGCCATTTAGTGTTTCCTTGGCAAAGATACTGAGATGATTTGCCATTTCTCTCTCCAACCCCTTTTTCAGATGAGAAAATTGAGGCAAACAGGATTCAATAATTTTCCTAAGGCACCTAGCAAGTGCCTGAGGCTGGATTTGAATTCAGATCTTCCTGACTCTACCCTCTGTGCTTTACCAACTGTGCCACTTACCTATCCCAGCAAAGTCATAATAGTTAAGAATTAATCATATAGACAATGAATTAGATCTTCTATTTTATTGCCCTTAAATTCTGTTTTATCTTTAGCAGTAGATAAATGTTATCTAAATTCAGCTAATTCAAAAAAGATGTAATTTTATAGAGTGGAAAATGCATGATGTAAATTTGCATCTCAGATGAAAATATATGCCCTGGAGTCAGAGCCATCATTCAGGTGCTGCTACCACCTACCTCAGCATCTGTTATATTCCAGCATCTATGTTAGGCATTCTACTTACATATTAAAGCAGGATAACCTCACTGCATAAATGTAGCTAAAGAAAAAAGGGACCCTGTGGATTAAAGATCTGGGGCTAGAAATAAACCTTAGAAATGATCTAGTTCAACAATCTCATTTTATAGATGAGGAAAGTGAGTCCCAGAAAAGGTTAGTGTCTTATGTGTCCAAAGTCACCTTTCGAGTATGGAAGTGGGGGGATCTGAACTTGTCTTTGTGATTCATAGGATCATAGATTTAGGCCTGGAAGGTGCCTTAGAAGCCATCTAGTCTTGCCTTTGGCTAATCCCCGAGTGTGCTCCCTAAGCCTAGTTAAGGGAGCAATAAGAGTGTGACATTAAAATGGTCAAAAGGAGAAGGCACTACTAGGACAGGGGAAAGATAAGGGGAAAGGACATAATACATATGTATTTCATTTAAGTGTTGGAGCAGCCCTGTCTCCTGAATATCAACATTAGAAGTGATTTCATATTTCTGCAAGAAAACATTTTTAAGGCTTCTAAAAGGTTTATAACCTTTGGTACAAGGTGCCAAAACCAGGCCAATGAGATCGTGTACTGAGATTACAAACCCAAAGTCTGGTGCGACATCAAGTCAAGTGTCAGAATTCTCACATCTTTGTCTGTGACATATAAGGGCAAACTTGAGCCTGAAGGTTATTCCTAGCACGGAGGTAAGTGTGAAAAAAAATTGTCAAATAAAAGGGCAAGCCTGAATAAAATATTTATGAAATGAAATACGATTCCAGTCATGCAAATCACTGCATGACCACTATCCAGGATGTGGTGCAGGGAAAAGAAAACTGAAATCACAAGATAGTATTAAAAAAATAATAAACTCTGGTGTTCACTAATTAATTAATTGAAAGCTATGAATAAACTCCAAGTTGCCTTTGAAGTCCAGCCCTATCATCTACTTCCCAGTTCCCTGAAATACAAAACTTTAAAAAAAAACTTGGAGTCAGGAGATCCAGTCCTTCATGGTAAAATGGGAATACCTAGCTCACAGAAGTGATGAGTAAGCATTTTGTATCCTTTAAGGTACTGCAGAAATGTGAGTTGTGGTGTTCTACGGTTCCTGAAGCCTGTATTTAACCATCTACTTAATTACATGCTGATTTGCCTTGTCCTATGGTTGTTTCCAATGGGTATGTTTTGTCTTCCCGACTAGATTAGAAGTTCCTTGAGAGTCAGAATCATGTCCTAATTCATTGTGTTCTAATGGTGTCTCACATAACGCATCCCTCATTTTCCATACTCGGTACCTCAAAACTTCTCTATATTTTTACTTTTCTTCTTCTCCTTTGCTTTAATACCCAAGTATGGTGTCTAGCATAGATGCTGGAATATAACAGATGCTTAATAAGTACTTCTTGATAAGATGGCTCACCTTTCTGTCCATTATTTCATCCCCAATCATGTCTCTTCTAGGAGCTTAATCTAATAATTTCCTACCACTGCCTTCTATTTTATCTACTGTTTCTTTCCTAGTCCCTATAAATTTGGGTTCCCCCAACTGTAAAACATCTTCACTTCATTGTTCCATCCCCTTAAGCTATCAAACCATGCTTCATCTCTTTTCTGCTGCCAAACTCTTAAGGAGACTCATCTGTACTCTGTTTCTGATGTCTTTCTACTCATTTACTCTTCAACCTTTTGTAAAATGATTTCTACCAAAACTTCTCTTCTAAATGTTTGATCCAATGGTCTTTTTTTTTTTCCAATTTGATCCTCCTTGACCTTTCCATAGCTTGTGATATGACTGATCATCCCCTTCTAGTAGATATTCTTTCAGTAGTTTTCATGCCACTGCTCTCTCCTGGGTCTTTCTATCTGTCTGACCACTCTTCAATTTACTTTCATGGATCATCATCCATCTTCTGTTATCAAAGTCTAGAGATTCCCAAAGGCTCTGTACTCAGCCTGCTTCTCTAACTCTCTAATATCCACCTTAGTAATTGCATCTGTTCCTTTAGATTCAATCACCACTTTTTATGCTAGTGACTATTAAAATCCACATGTCCAACTTTAATCTGTACCTTTTACTATATTAATGCACTGGCAACTGATTGCAAGATATTTCCACAGAAATAACCTTCTAAGATGTCAAATTAAATAAATACAAAATTGAATTTATCTTTTTCATCATTCAAATTTTCTCATTTATATTAATGGAACCACCATCTTCAAAATCAACCAGGTTTGTAACATTAACATCATCTTGAATTTTTCCCTTTGTTTTATATTCCATCTCTACTGACTTTCCAAGTCCTGTAAGTTGTACCTCCACTGATGTTTCAGAACATCAGTCCTCTATTCTCAAGCTGCCACCATCCCCATCTTTCCTCTCCTGAACTAATGCTTTAGTTTCATAAGTGTTCTCCTCTCTCCATTTTATCCTCTTCTCAACTCCTCCTTCCCAAAATTATCAAAATTATTTTTTTAAGTCAAAGGTCAAATTGTCTTACTATCCTACTCAAAATTCAATAGTTCCCAATTATAGAATAAAATACAAACCCCTTAGTTTGTCATGTAAGGTTTCTATAACATGGCAACCATAATTTGGTTGCAACATGCCTTTGCAATCTTATTGAACATTACTACTTTTCCTTAGGATAACAGTCTCACTTAGTTCTCCTTCTACCTGTCAGTCTACTCCTTCTCTTTATCCTTTGCTGGATCCAGACCCACAGAGCTCTGTCTTGGACCCTCATCTTTTTTCCTTCTATATTATTTCACTTAATGATCTCATCAGGTCCTAAGGATTTAATTATCATCTCTATGCTAATGATTCTCAAATATACTTATCCTATACTAATCTCTTTGCTGACCTCCAATCTTGCATCTTCAAATGTCTTTTGACAATTCAAACTGAATGTCCACTATATATCTTAAATTCAATGTGTCCAAAACTGAACTCATTATCTTTCCCTCAAAATCTCCCTCCTTTGTTGCTAACTTTCTTATTATTGTTTAGGGTAACAGCATCTTCTATTTCCCTGTGCCTTACAATGTAGATATCATCCTCAACTCTCCTCTCTCTCTCTCTCTCTCTCTCTCTCCTCCTTCTTCTTTTTCTTCTCTCTTCTCTCTCTCCCTCCCTCCTTCTCTCTCTCACTCTCACTCTTCTCTCTGCTCTCTTCTCACTCTCTTCTCTCTCTCTCTCTTCTTGCTCTTGCTCTCTTCTCTCTCTCTCTCTTCTTGCTCTCGCTCTCACTCTCTTCTCTTCTTGCTCTCGCTCTCTCTTCTCTCTCTCTCTTCTCTTCTTGCTCTCACTCTCTCTTCTCTCTCTCTTCTCTTCTCGCTCTTGCTCTTCACTCTCTTCTCTCTCTCTTCTCTTCTTGCTCTCGCTCTTCACTCTCTTCTCTCTCTCTTCTCTTCTTGCTCTCACTCTTCACTCTCTTCTCTCTCTCTTCTCTTCTTGCTCTCGCTCTCTTCTCTCTCTCTTCTCTTCTTGCTCTC
>MU174328.1:24555721-24575381 GCA_016696395.1 Antechinus stuartii
TTCTCTCTCTCTTCTCTTCTTGCTCTCACTCTCTTCTCTCTCTCTCTCTCCATTACCAATCTATTGCCAAAACCTGTCAATTTCATCTCTGTAATAGCTCTCAAATAAGTTTTCTTCTCTCTTCTGATATTATCATTACCCTATTATAGTCATTCATCAATTCACACTTGGACTACACTTGGACTACTGCCATAGCTTGTTGGTAGATTTACCAGTTTCAAGCCTCTTTCTTTCCAATTCATCTTCTATTAAACCACAAAAGTGACTTTGCTAAAGCAGACTTCTGACTGTGTTTCCCTCCTACTCAGTAAACTCAAGTGGCTCCTATCAATTCTGGGATCAAATGCAAAATCCTCTTTTCAAAGCCCTTCATAATTTAATCTCCTCCATCATTTTTCCAGTCATCCTACACTTTACTTCCAACTATGTACTCTACAACACTGGCCTAGGTATTTAATAAATGTTTATTAAATGACTTATTGCATGTACTTTACAGCTATATTCGACTACTAGATGTTTTCCAAAATTAGTATGCCATCTTCCTCTGTGTCCAGACTGTCACTCATATTTGGAATATGCTCCCCTTTTCAACTCAATCTTTTAAAATCTTCAAGTTTTAGCTCAAATTCTATTTCATTGTTTCTTCCATGATATACCCCAATTAAATCACATTTCTTTCTCCTCAAAATATCCTAGAGTATTTGGCCAAGATTTCTCATTTATCTCCATCATTTACTATCTCATAGTCCAGCTTCATCCTATTAGGAGAACGTAAGCTTCTTGAGGTCAGAAACTATATTGTTATTATTTTTCATAGCTAATGCCTAAAATAGTGCCATTATACTAAGCATTTAAAAATATTTGCTTAATTTAATTTAATATTTGTCAATGGCTGAGAAATAGCATGTTAGAATAAAAAAATACTGGACTGGGAGACAAGAGTGATTGGGTTTGAATGCCAGTTCTAATAATTACTGACTGGCACTGGCAAGACACAAACAAAAGCATCACTTTCATCAGTTATAAAATGGAAAAAGTAATCTTTGTACTGTTTTGCTTACAGTGTTGTACACAAAGTATTCTGTGAACCTTAGTACACTATTTAAATATGAGTTATTATTGATTATAGACAAAATCCTATGTTCTTACCTCTTATCCTGCTGAGACAGAAAACAAGAAGAAACAGACGTGGTTGAGAGGGATGGGAAAGTCATTGAGAAACATTGGTAGGAGAAAAGTACATTGTGTGTCATTATGAAGAGGGCTGGCATTAGCACATCTCTGCCCCAAGGCTATAGACTAGATCCTGAATCCTGGCCAGACATTCTGCAGATGGAAAACCAGGATATGTTTTTCCCCTCATGCAGAGGGAAAGAAAGGGAGAAAACATCCTGCAAATGGAAAGCCAGGATATGTTTTTCCCCTTCAAGCAGAGGGGGAGAAAGAAGAATACAAAAGGGAGAAAGAATGGCTTGATTAAAATCTATCAGTTAAAACCTATATCTATTACAATAAAAAATGGAAGCAACATCCACACTATTACTTATGGGTCAAGTCCTGTGATAATATGACCTTTATGAAATCACATCTAGAATTATGCATTACCTCAAAGGTCATTTCAACTCCTTCATTTTATTTTTATAAATAACATCTATTTTACTAGGTTCCTCCAACACAGATTATAGATTCTTTTACTCTATCTTTAAAAACCAAATGGAATGTTAAGGAAATAGTGGCTTGTCTGAAAGTTTGGAGATTTTAATAAACAGTCCATAAGGCGTCAATCTGGGAAAAACTATTAAGAGTGATGATTTGAGAAAAAGAGTCTGTTTTCTTGTCATGTATAGAAAGAAGCTATAGAAGACAGAGAAAGAAGAAAGAGGAATCTTCTTTCCAGATGAAACTATTTTAATCTCTTTCTTGTGAACAGCATGAAGAGTCTCAAAGTAAAGACACTTTATTTGGTATCGTGATTTAAGTGAATGACAGAACTGTAATTCCAGAAGAAAGAAGTTACAATGATAACTAGAGGCGATTGTGGTTGTGATTTTTTCACAATGAAAATGTTGTAAATCATTGTTTACATCTCTATGTTGCTGCAGAGAAGTTGTATATCCAGTAGCATTAATACTGAATTACTCCTAGAAAGTCTGAAAGAGAGACTGGCGGGGTGGGGGCGGGAGGAGGAGGAGAACCAGCACTTTATAGAGAAATAAATTTCTCCAATTTGTTAAATAATAACTACTCATCTAGGGTAGGGGCTCTGACCTATTTAATTAATGATAAAGGGGTTGCAATCTTACCATTTAAAGAGAAAATATTCAAACATATCCTTAAATTATCCTAAACTTCAGGATGATAACAATAAATGTCAACAAATCAAGAAGCAGCAGGGAAGGAGAAGGAAGAGGAAACAAGATGTCAAGAAGTATATCCCAGCTCTCATTATCTCCTTATAGCTTCTCATCACACACACACACACACACACACACACACACACACACACACACACACATACACACACACACACACACACACACATTATAGTTCATCCACAAAGATCCATAAAATAAACCAGACCAAGTCATAATAGGAAATCCAAGAAAAATAAATCACAGTGAGTCATTTTTGTAACCATTTTACAGTAGAAAGACAAACAAATAAGTCTGCTGATACTGGTGGGGGGAATCTAGCTAAGAATCATGATATAGCATTCTATTGAAGAGCAACAAGAAGTGCCAGATTACCATAGAAGCCCTTTCTTGCTTAGGATGTAAGAACTAGTACTAAAAGTTACTTCTGTTACTCACTATCCACTTCTGGGTCCTATTTTCAGTGTGCCAGAATGAAAAGTGGTGATAGCTCCTCATTTATGTAGTGGCCAAGGAATAAGTTCAGAAGAAAGCAGAAACTATATGGCTCTGATCTTAGGTGCAGAGCTGCTTCTCAGTTTCAGCTTCAAGCCTAAACTACAGTGGTATATATAAAGGGCAGTAATACTAGACCAAAGGGGAAAATTATATACTTCTATCATTGAGAAATAACAAATTTTTCCAGCTAGTTGATAGTGGCTGAATCCAACAAATGTCTACTGGAACTTCAAATGGGGAAATCTCAGGTATGCTGCTTAGATACCAATCCAGGTCAGGAAGTTGCAGAGTTAAGAACAAGAGAACTCTGGATAAGACCATTTTAAGAGCACTAAAACTTTTCAGTACCCCATCCTGAACTGATCTTGAGATTTTCAAATAATATAACACTCAATATTCTAATAAAGTAGTAGGGCCCAAGAGGAACACATGCTCAGCCTAGACATTCCCTTCAGAAGTGTACAAAATCTGCCCCTTCTTGCATAATGGACAAACAAAGAATCCTGTCACAAAAAGCTGTTACCATGACAGAGATACTCAAGATATAACTCAGAAGAAAATATTGATTTCAAAATATCCACATGAAAAACCTCAAAGAAAAGCAAGAGTTAATATAAATAATTTTTTCTTTCCCATTTTTCCCCTTTAGAACTCATTTGAATTTAAATGAGTTCTAAAGGGGAAAATGGGAAGGAAAGGAGAATTATAAAAAGAAAGAACTGAAAGGAAATTCACACTTTAGTGGGGAGGAAGATAGCAAAACTTCTCAAACAACAAACAGAGGACAACAGGAAAATAAGATGAATCTACTAGTCACCTTGTGAAAGAAATGCCAAGGAACATTATAACCAAAATCCTAAAGCTTTCATGTCAAAGAAAAATATTACAAGCAGTCAAAAAGAGAGATGAAAGAAATGGGAAAATGATCCATATGAACATAAATATTGATAGCATTTTTTTGCCCTGGCAAGAACTTTGAACTGAACAGGTGCCATCAATTGGAGAGAATGGCTAAAGAAAAGAAGGAAGGGAAGGAAAGGGAAGAAAATAAGCACCTTGTATTTCCAGGCATCATATTAAATGCTTTCATAAATAATTTCTCCTTTGATCTTACAACAACTCTGTGAGGTAGATGTTATTATCCCTATTTTACAATTGAGGAAACTGAGACAAACAGACTAGCCCAGGGTTATATAGTAATAGCCTCAGACTGGATTTGAACTCAGTCTTTCCTGACTCCAGGTTTCATGTGACATCCACTGAACCATCACCTGCTTCAAAATAAGTAGCTCAGCAGAACAATTAATAGTACATGAACCTAGTTGGATTCTACTGTGCTGTAAGAAATGGAATAATTTTAGAGAAAGCTGGAGAGACTTTATGAACTGACATAGAATAAAGTGAACTAAGCCAATAGTTTACACAACATTATCATGAAGATAAACAACTTTGAAAGACTTACGAACTCTGATCGTTGCAATAACTAAAAACAGATAACTTGTGATGAAACATCCTATCCAACTCCTGACGAAGAGGCCATGGATTCAGAGTATAGATTAAGACTTTTTGAACATAGTTAAGAAGAAGATTCATTTTTCTTAACTATGCACATGTTTGTAAAAAGAGGTTTTGTATTTCTTTCTTGGGGGAGAAGAGGAGGGAAAAAGATAAATTTTCATTTATTAAAAAAATTTAAGTTAATCTGCAATCTGAATAATAATTTACAAGTGAGATACAATCAACAATCAAGTTTCTATTACATATGGGGACTCCTCATCCTAGCTCTGTTACATATAAATGGATAAAGTGAGACCTAGAAAACTTGCCCAAGATAACACAAGTAGCAAGCAAAGGAGGCAAAATCCAAATCCAGGCCTTCTGAAATCCATATGGGATCACAAGAATCAACTACACTAACCCTTTACTTTATAGATGCTAATCTTCATATACTAGAATTCTGCTCCTATACCTCATCATAGCATGAAGATGATCCTAGGCTCTCAAAGATTATGTCAGTATGGGCTGGGTGGTTCTGTGAGGTCCATAGGTTCATAAATATAGAGCTAAAAGATGTGTTAAAATTCATCTAGTCTAATTCCTTTGTTTTACAGATAAAGAAACTGAGGCCTAGAGAATATAAATTACTTGCATATGGTCAAAAATGTACTAACAGGGGCAGGAGAGCCAGGATTCAAACCCAGGTCTTCTGTTTGTCTGTTTCTGTCTCCATCTCTTCCCCTCCCCCCGACTCCATTCTTTTTCCTTTTTCTTTTTCTTCTTTCTTCTCTTCTCTTCCTTCCTCTCTCTCTCCATCCCTCCCTTTCTCTCTCTCTCTCTCTTTCTCCCTTTCTCCCTTCCTTTCTCTCTCTTTCTCAACCTTGCACTCTTTTCCCTATAGTAACAAGTTAGGAAAATTTTGAGCATAGACTCAGTGATGGACTTCCCATATTTTATCTGAAAACCAGTAAGCTAAATTTAGCAAAGCTCACTACCACCAGCTTGTCCTTCAAGTGATGATTTTTTTTTTGCCACCATCTACTGAGACAAATATAATAACATTTTCTATATGGATAGAAATCTTCAAAGTATCAATAATCTTCATATATAATGCACATTAATATACTCAGAATAGATTATACTGCACTTTGTATATAAACATAAATAAAAACTCCCATAATACCCCTAAGAAAATTTATTTAAATCACTTCAGATTTCCCTAAACTATGATTGATACCTCCTCTTAGAAGAATCAGTTCCCCCCTGAGCATTTCTTTGCTAAATCTTCAGGAGCATTTCTCTTTCAGAACTTCACTGAATACACTGAGAAAAAAATGCCCAATTATTTACTACCATTCTGATATCCTTAGTTATTATGTCATCTAAAAGTTGATTCATGGGATCTCAGAATCATTGGCTCATAGACCTAGAACTGGAAGGACCCTCAGCAGACATCTAGAAGTCCAGAGTGGTGATTTACTCAAGGTTATGTGGGTTCTAAGTAATACAGGTCTTCTGACCACATTTAGCATTCTATTCTTTCCATCAATCAGAGTGAACATGAGAGGGGGCAGGGGAAAGGCACAAAGTCACTAGTGAAAGGCATTCTTTCCTACTCTTCTCTGTTTAGAATTCTAAGACCCTATTCCCCTATTTAGTATTCTCTCAAATCTCAAATTATCACATACTTATCTATTAACTTGCTGTATCTTCTCCCCATCTCCTACTAGAATGTAAGTTACTTGAGAGCTGAGAGCAGACTGGATTTTCATTCTATCTTTATGCCGCCAAGTAGCACAGTACCTCACACATAGTAAGTACTTACATATTTGTAGCAGTGTTACTTATGGTAACAAAGAACTAGGAGCCAAGTGAATACCCCTTGATTGGAGAACAGATAAATAAATTGTGGAATGTGGATATAATTGAATATTCCAGAAGCATAAGAAACTAAAGAATTCAGAGTCTTCATGGGAAGACTTAAATGAATTGATGCAGAGCCATGAAAACATTCTGTTCAATGACAATAATAATATAAATGGAGGGGTGGGGAATAAAGTTAAATCTGGTATGATCATAATAACCAAGCTTGGTCCCAAGCAAGAGATAAGAAAATATACTTCCTTCCCTTCTTTGCAGAGGTAAGGGATTATGGGTATCAAATATAGTTTATACTGTCACATTTCCTAATTGATCTCAAGTCTGTCTTTTTCTAATCCACACTCCACATTGCAGGCAAAGTGATTTTCCTTGGTGTAGATTTGATCACATCACTCTCCTACTAAATCAACTCCATTGGCCCCCTATAATCTACAAAATCAAATACCATTGCCTCTCTTATCTTTTAAAGCCCTTAACAATGTGGCTCCACTTATCTTTCCAGTTTCAGGAGAAATAAATTTCCCTCTCTCATTCTAGAATCCAGCCACACTCTCTAGAATACCATCTGTGTGCCTTTGCATAGATTATTCCCTTTATTGAGAATACAGTCTCTCCATCACTCCATCTCCTAGAACATCTCTCTTAAGAGATAGTTCAAGTACCGCCTTTCCAGTACCCCTCCTAAAATTTCCAGTATCCTCCCTTCCAAACAACCTTATTTTAAATTATTTTCTATTTGTTCCTTTTATGTTTATTCTCTCTGTACTTGTATAAGTAATAGCTGTGTCCCTCATTAGAGTCAATGTTCTTTGGGAATAGAAATTATTTCATTTTTTTTTCTATTTCTATCCCCAACACCTAGCACACTGTTTGGCACAAAGTAGGCACTTAATAAATGCTTATTGATGGAAATATTATTGATGGATGGATAAATTAGTTTTCATTTTGCTGAAATGCTTCCTTTCTATTTCTTTAAAATATTTGTTACAAAAAAAAAAGAAAAAGTACATGCAAAATTCTAACTAGGAGAACTAATTTCTTTATGTTTTATGCTGCAGTCAATAAAGTTGTAATCTAATGGTATTCCCCTCAAAAAAAATAAATAAAGACCTTCATGACCTGCAAAAAAATTAAAATAAAATAAAATATTTGTTACAAGGGATGATCTTCACAAAGAGGAGGAAGAAGGGCATATATTTAGAAAAAAAGGATGATATAAAATGAAAAATATACCTTTTTTAAAATTTATTTTTAAATAACTTTTTATTGATAGAACCCATGCCAGGGTAATTTTTTACATTATCCCTTGCACTCACTTCTGTTCTGATTTTTCCCCTCTCTCCCTCTACCCCCTCCCCCAGATGGCAAGCAGTCCTTTACATGTTAAATAGGTTACAGTAGATATACGATACAATATATGTGTGCAGAACCGAACAGTTCTCTTGTTGCACAGGGAGAATTGGATTCAGAAGGTATAAATAAACTGGGATGAAAAACAAAAATGCAAGCAGTTTAAAAATATACCTTTTAAAAAAAGTTTCTAAGATCAGAAAAGGGGAAAGGATATCCACAGCCCTCTAAAGTTTTGAGCCTTCCCTTTGTATACTTGAGTCGCTCAAACTCAATAAAATTCCTAAACTGCTTTAACATTGCTCCTTTCTCTTCTGTCGCACCCTGGACTCTGCTTTGGTCCTCTGTTCCCCACCCACATAAAGAGTAAATACCAAGTATCTAGCTGCTTTTAACCACTGTGCTTAGAAAGCAATTAATTTGTTGTCTCTTAAATCTTTCTCAACTTTAGCTAGACACTGGTGGTTGTTATATGGCAAACTGTCAAAGATGGGAAGGCTGTGTGTGTGCGTGTGTGTGTGTGTGTGTGTGTGTGTGTGTGTGTGTGTGTGTATGTGTGTGTGTACAGAACACCAAGAGGATCCATAATTCCATTAGCTTTGATATCTGAAAAACAAAGTAGTTCTAAGAAATGATAAACTTCAATTAAGCTTCCCTAGAGTCCCTGAGCCTGGCTCAAAGACACTTGGAGCAGAGGCCTGCCAGAGCATGGAGAAGTTCTCCAAGGCAGCATGATTCTGGTGACTAATAAACATAGTCAGAGGGTTAGTACCATCTTTCTGAATTCATTAACTAGAGTTCAGAGAATGATCAGTATCCATCTTCAAACACAGCCAAGCAACCCCTGCTGAATGAAGAAAACAGCCATTGCTAAGGTAGACATCAGCAGCTATTAAATCTTTTTGTGGCAGAAAAATCCAGCATGGGTAGGGCAATCAAAAGAACAAAGTCTTCAACCTCTTTCCTCCTCTTTGGTGCCCTCAAAATGAGGAATAAGCAATCTGTTCTCTTCTTTTACTTTTGAAGGAGACATTTTCTTTCCAGTAATCCAGGTACACAACTTCAGTGTCACCCAGACTCCTCACTCCTCCTCATCCTACACAGCCATTTGGTCACCAAATCTTGTCCTTTCTACCTCAATAATGTCTTTTGAATCTGTGATCCTCTTCTCTTCACGCACATAGACACAATCCTGTTTCAGGTATTTTCTTCCTACTAACTCTATACATTACTCCCTATCAAATGCCCCACCAAATTGGACAGTCTCTTAATCTTTCTTTGAGTCCTAGCACTTAGCATGGTAGAGAAGGGAGAAAAAGGAAGGAGAAGAGAGGAGGAGAAAAGGAGAGTGAAAGAGAGGAAGAGGAGGAAGAGCAGAAAGAGGAGGAGGAAGAGAGAGAAAACAGGAGGAAGGGATGGACAATGGAAAGAAGGAAGAAAGAAAAGAAGGAAGGAAGGAAGGAAGAAAGAAAGGAAGGAAAGAAGGAAGGAAGAAATGGAGGAGAAAGAGCAGAAGAAGGAGCAGGAAAGAGGGAGAGAATGGACAAAAAGACAGAAAGAGAAGAAAGGGAGAGACAGAGAAAGCAAAGAAATAGACAAAGACAGAGATGAGAGGAAAAAAACAGGAACAAAGAGCTCCTAACCTCAAGGAATTTCTGGTGATAATTATATTTAGTCTAAGTATTTAAATCACCTTAGAGAGTATAATGGCCAAAGCAATGGTCTTGGAATAAGAGACATCTGGGTTCAAATCCTGTCTCAGATACTTACCAAAATCATGACTCTGGACAAGTCACTTTACCACTCTTGATAATAATAAATATATATACATATAATTTTAAAATTTATCAAGAATTTTAGGGGGAGTGGAGCCAAGATGGTGGAGAGGACACACATTTCTTTCTGAGCTCTCCTACTATCCTCACACTAATTACGAAATTCACCTCTGAATTAGTGCTGGACTGGTAGAATCCATGAATATTGGGAGTACAACAAATTACCAGCAGAAGATAATTTTGAAGATCACTAGAAAGGGTTTGTTTTAGTTGGGCGTGGGAGGTGGCCAAGTGCAAGCCATCAGGCAGAACAGGGAGGCCAGCCCACTCTGTGCAGATCCAGTGTGGTCTCCATGGGTGGTGCAGACGCCACACTGGGGAGAACCACGAGGAGGAATCTCTGCCCTGATTTCAAGCCAGTAGATCAGCAGAGAAGTTATAAAACATCCAACACAAACACAAAAGGTAAATAGGGAACCTGAAAGGCCAGAGCCTCATGGGGCCCAGATACACCTACCCAGTACCAGAAGTAAGTCAGCAAGAACCCAGCACAGCTGCTGCCACTCTGCTGCTGCCTGTAGAAGCATGGAAAACTTTCCTTGACCTAAAAGCAGATCCCAATTTTTTTTTTTTTATGAGTAAAAAGGCAAAGCAAACTCTAACTATAGATAGCTTCTATGATGAAAGAGAAAAACAGATTACAAACCCTGAGGAGACTAAAAGCAGATTATCTCCAGATGAAGCCCCAAAGGATGATATAATCTGGTCCTCACGACACAAGACACTCCTAGAAGAAATTTTAAAAGATCTTAAAAGACAGCTAGAAGAAAAATGGGGAAAGGAAGAGAAAACTTTCCAAGAGGGTTTGGAAAAAGCATATAACTTATTAAAAGATAGATTTGACAAAAGGAAAAAGAAAACAACTCCCTAAAAACAGATTATGTGAAATGGAAAAAGAAAATAACTCCTTAAAAAAAATTTTGTGAAATGGAAAAAATTCCATACAACAAAACAACTCATTTAAAAATTCAATTGGACAAATACAAAAAGAAGCAAAAAAAGAAAAGAAAAGAAAAGAAAATGAAGAAAATAATTCACTAAAAATCAGAACTGAATAAATGGAAATGAATGACTGAAGGAGACATCAAGAATCAGTCAAGCAAAACCAAAAAAAAAATAAAAAAAAAAAAAAAAAAAAGAAAAAAGAAAAAAGAAAAAATAGAAAAAAATGTAAAATGCCTACTTGGGAAAAACAGCTGACCGGGGAAATAGATCTAAGGAAGATGATCTTTTTTTTTTTTTTAATTTAAATTTTATTTTATTTAATAATAACTTTGTATTGACAGAATCCATGCCAGGGTAATTTTTTACAACATTATCCCTTGCACTCGCTTATGTTTCGTTTTTTCCCCTCCTTCCCTCTACCCCCCCCCCAAGATGGCAAGCAGTCCTATATATGTTAAATATGTTGCAGTATATCCTAGATACAATACATATTTGCAGAACCGAACAGTTCTCCCGTTGCACAGGGAGAATTGGATTCAGAAGGTAAAAATAACTCGGGAAGAAAATCAAAAATGCAAATAGTTCACATTCGTTTCCCAGTGTTCCTTCTTTGGGTGTACCTGTTTCTGTCCATCATTTATCCATTGAAACTCAGTTAGGTCTCTTTGTCATAGAAATCCACTTCCATCAAAATACATCCTCATACAATATCGTTGTCGAAGTGGATAATGATCTCCTGGTTCTGCTCATCTCACTTAGCATCAGACCATGTAGGTCTCTCCAAGCCTCTCTGTATTCATCCTGCTGGTCATTCCTTACAGAGCAATAATATTCCATAACATTCATATACCACAATTTACCCAGCCATTCTCCAATTGATGGGCATCCATTCATTTTCCAGTTTCTAGCCACTACAAACAGGGCTGCTACAAACATTTTGGCACATACAGGTCCCTTTCTAAGGGAGATAATCTAAAAAATGTTAGACTCCCTGAAAACCATGATGAAAAAAGAGCCTAGACACTATTTTTCAGGAAATCATCAAAGAGAACTGCCCAGATGACATAATATCAGAAGGTTAAATAGCCATTGAAAGAATTTATCAAACACTGCCTGAAAGAGACCCACAAATTAAAATTCCAAGGAATATTGTAGCTAAATTTCAGAACTCTCAGACCAAGAAAAAAATATTACAAGCAGCCAGAAAAAAAAAAAAAACAATTCAAATATCGAGAAGCCACAAGAAAGATCACTCAGAATCTAGCAGCTTCTACATTAAAGGATCGAAAGGCCTGGAATCTGATATTCCAAAAGGCATAGGAACTTGGAGTGCAGCCAAGAATAAATTACCCAGCTAAACTGAGCATTTTCTTCCAGGGAAGATGATGGACATTCAATGAAACAGGTGAATTCCATTTATTTCTGATTAAAAAAACCAGAGCTAAACAAAAAATTTGACCTCCAAATATAGGACTCAATAGAAGCATTAAAAGGTAAAAAGAACTTTTGAGAACTACATTTCTGGTATGAGCATACATAGAAAGTGCATGTATAATTTGATTTTACTGTTATAATATAAAAAGGAACTAGAGTGGAAAGAGGATTGTACCAGAAAAAGGGAAAAGTGGAGGTAAAAAGAGGGAATTTCATCTCACGAAGTGGCAAAGGATACCTATTTTAGCTGAGGGAAAGAAAAGAGAGGGATGAACATTTTGTTAATCTTACTCTCATCAGATTTGGCTCAAAGAAAAAACATTAGACATAGTTGCTTTACAGAGAAACTTCTCTACTCAAAACACTTTCCACATAAAGTCAGATCTAAGCAATTGGAAAAATGTCAAGTGCTCTTGGATAGGTCAAGCGAATATAATAAAGATGTCAATACTACCTCAACTAATCTATTTATTTAGTGCTATAACAATCAGACTCTTAAGAAACTACTTTACTGAACTAAAAAATAACAACAAAATTCATCTGGAAGAACAAGAAGTCAAAACTTTCAAGGGAACTAGTGAAAAAAAAAATCAAATGAAGGTGGCCTAGTTGTACCAGATCTAAAACTATATTATAAAGCAGCAGTCATCAAAACCATTTGGTACTGGCTAAGAAAAAGAGTAGTTGATCAGTGGAACAGGTTAGGTTCATAGGACAAAATAGTCATAACTATAGCAATATAGTGTTTGATAAATCCAAAGACCCCAGCTTTTGGGATAAGAATTCATTATTTGGCAAAAACTGCTGAGAAAATTGGAAACTAGTATGACAGAAACTAGGCATTGACCCACATGTAACACCATATACCAAGATAAGATCAAAATGGTTCATGAACTAGACATAAAAAATGATATTATAAATAAATGAGAAGGACATAGGATAGTTTACCTCTCAGACTTGTGGAGGAGGAAGGAATTTGTGACCAAAGAAGAACTAGAGATCATTATTGATTACAAAATAGATAACTTTAATTATATTAAGTTAGTTTTTGTACAAACAAAACTAATGCAGACAAGATTATAAGGGAAGCAATAAATTGGGATAACATTTTTACATTCAAAAGTTCTGATAAAGGCCTCATTTCCAAAATATATAGAGAATTGATTCAAATATATAAGAAATCAAGCCATTTTCCAATTGATAAATGGTCAAAGGATATGAACAGACAATTTTCAAATGAAGAAATTGAAACTATTTCCAGTCATGTGAAAAGGTGCTCCAAAGCACTTTTGATGGGAGAAATGCAAATTAAGGCAACTTTGAGATACCACTATACACCTCTCAAATTGGCTAAGATGACAGGAAAAGATAATGATAAATGTTGGAGGGGGTGAGGGAAAACTGGGACACTGGTGCATTGTTGGTTGAATTGTAAAAGAATCCAACCATTCTGGAAAGCAATTTGGAATTCTGCTCAAAAAGTTATCAAACTGTGCATACCCTTTGACCCAACAGTGTTACTACTAGACATATCCCAAAGAGATCTTAAAGAAGGGAAAGGGTTCCACGTGTGCAAAAATGTTTGTGGCAGCCCTTTGTGTAGTGGCTAGAAACTGGAAACTGAATAGATGTCAATAAATTGGAGATTAGCTGAATAAATTGTGGTATATGAATGTTATGGAATATTATTGTTCTGTAAGAAATGACCAACAGGATGATTTCAGATAAGTCTGGAGAGACTTACATGAATTGATGCTGAGTAAAATGAACAGAACCAGGAGATCATTATACACAGCAACCACAAGACTATACTTAGATCAGTTCTGATAAACATGGTTCTCTTCAAGAGTGAGATGATTCAAACCAATTCCAATTGTTCAATAATGAAGAGAGTCATCTACACCCAGAGAGAGAACTATGGGAAGTGAGTGTAGACCACAACATGGCATTTTCACTCTTTCTGTTATTGTTTGCTTGCATTTTTGTTTTCCTTCTCAGGTTTTTTTTCTTTCTTTCTAGATCTGATTTTTAATGTACAGCAAGATAACTGTATAAATATGTATACATATATTGGATTTAACATACGCTTTAACATATTTAACATGTATTGGACTGCCTGCCATCTAGGGGAGGAGTGGGGTGAAGGAGGGGAATATTTGGAACAGAAGGTTTTGCAAGGGTCAATGCTGAAAAATTACCCATGCATATGTTTTGTAAATAAAAAGCTATAATAAAAAAAAGAATTTTATAAATAGTATCTTATCTTATTCTCACAACAACCCTGGGACATAGGTGCTAAGATTATCTCTATGTTTACAATGAGCAAACAGAATGATTCAGTGACTTGCCCAGGATCACATTGTCAGTAAGCATCTGAGGTCAGATTTGATCTTAGGGCTTCCTGATTCCTGGTCCTGTACTCAATCTACCTTGCCACCTTGCTGTCTATCTTACTTTTCTCATCTGTAAAATGAAAGTAATGATAGCACTTACCTCATGAGATGTTTTGAAAATTAAGTATTTGATTAAAGTGCTTTGTAAATCTGATAGTGAAATATAGCCACAGTATGGGATGACAGCCCTTTCCTGTACTCACAATCCTTAGACCTCTTAGAATAACACTGCTGCTGCTTCTTTTCTATAGAAGTTAGAGGGAGAGAGGCAGCTAGGTAGAATCAGGAGGACCAGAATTCAAATAAGCCCTCAGACACTTGATACTTGCTAGCTGTATGATCCTGAGAATTATCTTGCAAAGAAAAAAAGAGGGAGGGTTCTCCATACACTAGTTTATAATATGCTTCTTCAGAATCAGGCACAGGAAACAAATTCAGGTTTATGATAAAATTCTCACATTGTCCAAGGCAAGATCCTGGATATACACTATCATTTTGTACACTAGGTATAGGAAATCTCTTAGAACTGAAGAAATAGATACCAGAACAGCATCAGTCACTCCATATTTGGGAAAATAAGATGAGAACAAGTTTTCCAAGAAATGTGAAACTCATCCTGCCCTGGGGTCTTGCTCTGCCATGTCCTGCACAACATTGCAGAGTAGGATCAAAAATTGGATTAAAAATTAGGCCCTTGGGACATGACTCAAAGAATCCATCTGAAGCCAGCTCTCAAAAAGAATGACCTCAAGAGAGACAGGCAATGTGATGGCATTTATTAATTTTATCTAATATTTATATAGCACTTTAAGATATGAACATTTTATCTATGTGGATATATTCTCCATATTATTTCTCTGTATGTACTTTATCTATTTATTCTGTCTGATGTATACAAATACACATACACATACACACACATGCCCAAGTATTCAGATGGATAGATAAAATTTGATCCCAACAATAATCCTGTAAGGTAGATACTATGATTAGCCTCATTTAGGAGGTCAGGAAAATAAGACTGAGAAAGTTTAAATAACTCAGCCAGGATCACACAGCTAGTTAATGTCTTATGCAGGATTTGAGCTCTGAATACAGCATCCCTTTACTACCTGTTGCGATAAAAAATAAAATCAGCCAAAGGAAAATAAGGACCAATGCAATTCTTGGGCATCCAGCCCATCCAGCTAGTTTCTTCCTTAATCTCCCCACCAGCTTCCTTTTCCCATTTTATAACAGCTATTGATCTTCTCACTCCATGTGCCAGATGGGGAAAGAATTTCTTATTCTCTTTATTTAAAAAATATATATATATGATCTGTGCAGGCATCATAAATAGGCTACAAATGATTGAGTCCCCTTCCTTTAGAGAAAAATGTTTCTGTATAGATTACTTTCTCTTGGCATTAGCTCTGTTTTTAATTCATTTGTGCATAGAAATCCTTGGGGCAAGGCCTATGAGGATCAACCATACCCCGGCATTCATTATTCACATACATCCACAGGAAAGATGTCGAGGGGTGGGCAGTAGGGGGAACACAGCCACTTCAGGTCACAAGAGGAGCCCACATATTTCCAGAAGCAACTACAGTATATAGGGGCCAGAGATAGGAATGAGTCCTGGACCTCCTTAGAGGGACATATTACAGAATACTATACAGTAGACAGATTCTTTCCTCAGGGAAGACAAGTCATCAGGGATCTACCAAGAGCAGGAGAAACCACATCTTGTGCATCTAGCTTCACTTTGTTTTGTGTTCTACATACCTTCAAACAGTTTTACTGAAGGGATGGATGCTAGATTTAGAGAGGATTTTTCTTCAAGCATTAGGTTTTATGGTGTGGGTGGGGTTTTTTTTAGTTTTTAATGAGACAGATACCTAATACCTCGACTTCATATTGCAGGAGGTAGTTATCATCATGAGTCCAGCTGAAATAATAGGTAATGTTTACATAATAGCACTTTAAGGTTTATAATTTGTTTGACATGGATTATTTCATGATATTCTCATGATAAACTTGAAAACTATGTACTATTATTTGGGCAGCTAGAAAATGTATGGAAAGAGTCCAGGACTTGGAGTCCAGAAGGTCTGAGTTCATATGCTGCCTTGGATACTTATTGTGTAATCTGATACTTATTAGCTACAAGATTTTGAACAAGTCACTTAATCTCTGTCTCAATTTCCTCATATGTAAAATGGGGATGATAATAATATCTATCCCTTAAGGTTGTTAAGAGAATTAAATCAGTTGATATTAGGAAAATGACTTTGCAAACCTTAAAGTACTTTACACAGGGTGTCCACAATGTCTTAGTACAATGTTATGCTATTAAAGCTTATTAAAACTTAAAATTGTACTAAGACTTTGGGGAAGTCATGGAAATGCTAGTTATTATTAGGAAAGAAGAAAACAAGCATTTATTAAGCACCTATTATGTGCCATGCACTTTGCTAAGCATTTTGCAAATAAGATCTTATTTGATCTTCACAATAACTCTGCAGTTAATATTATAATTCCCATTTTATAGCTGAGAAAAACTGAGGTTAAGTGTCTTGCTCAGAATCACACAACTAGCAAATATCTGTGGCCAGATTCAAATTTAAACTTTAATCTTCCTGACTCTAGACCCAATACTCTGTCTATTGTACTACCAACTACCTCAGAATTATTTTTGCTTCTATTCTTATTATTTACCCACATTTTATTAATGAGGATATAAGCTCAAAGAGCTCACGTTACTAGCTTAGGGTCCCCAACCAATAAATGTCTGAAACAGGACTTGAACAGAAGGCACACTGGAAAGAGCACTAGATTTAGAGTCAGGAATTTGATTCATAACAGTTCTACAAGTCCTGATTTTGCTAGGATAAAGATTAATGACAAAACATAGTTTTTTGAGACATTTGTAGATTTTTTTTCCCCTGAAAAGATAGATGAAGTTATCAAACTGTGCATACCCTTTGATCCAGCAGTGTTACTTCTGGGCTTATATTCCAAAGAAATACTAAAGAAGGGAAAGGGACCTGTATGTGCCAAAATGTTTGTGGCAGCCCTGTTTGTAGTGGCTAGAAGCTGGAAAATGAATGGATGCCCATCAATTGGAGAATGGCTGAGTAAATTATGGTATATGAATGTTATGGAATATTATTGTTCTGTAAGAAATGACCAGCAGGATGAATGCAGAAAGGACTGGCGAGACTTACATGAACTGATGGTAAGTGAAATGAGCAGAACCAGGAGATCATTATACACTTCAACAACAATACTGTATGAGGATGTATTCTGATGGAAGTGGATTTCTTTGACAAAGAGACCTAACTGAGTTTCAATTGATAAATGATGGACAGAAGCAGCTACATCCAAAGAAAGAACACTGGGAAACGAATATGAACTATTTGCATTTTTGTTTTTCTTCCCGGGTTATTTTTACCTTCTGAATCCAATTCTCCCTGTGCAACAAGAGAACTGTTCGGTTCTGCAAACATATACTGTATCTAGGATATACTATAACATATCTAACATATATAGGACTGCTTGCCATCTAGGGGAGGGGTTGGAGGGAGGGAGGGGAAAAATCGGAACAGAAGCGAGAGCAAGGGATAATGTTGTAAAAAAAAAAAAAAATTACCCTGGCATGGATTCTGTCAATATAAAGTTTTTATAACATAAAATATATATATATAAAAAGATAGATGATTTGGGAACTTATTGCAGAAAAGTCATGGGACGATGACAGAGCAAAGCACGATGCTTTGGACCCTGATTCATTTCAAATTGGCCTGCAAATGGGTAGGACTTACTAGCTGTATCTTCCACAGAGCTCTGGATTGCTCCCCTTTGATCCTTACAACATGCTTGTGAAGCCAGAGCATTTATTATTCCCATTTACAGAGAAGGAAATAGAAGCTGACAAAGATTATGTTACTGGCTCAGGTTCACACTGCTCATGAATAATAATAATCTAGAAGGAAATAAGCCAAGAGTTAGTGCTTCCACCCTTTAGCAATTCATTTTACTCTTCTTGTTTTGATGTTTACATCAGATATTTAAGGCTTATGTCCTCAATTATATTTCTCACTCCCCTTCCCATTCAGATCTGAGCACTGAGGAAGGGTGAGTAAAGAAAAATAGAAAGTACTAAATAGCCATCAATATAAGGAAACATTATACAAGTTACAAGATGAATAGCTATTTCTATAACTTAAGTACTAATCGTCTATTCAGAGGCTGAAAGAATGGGCCTAATCTCCCTTATTCCAGTCCTGTTAGCAAGTATTTCACATCAACACTCCCAGAAATATTGTTGCCTCATTTTTTTTAAATCTCTATATTTTCTATAGATAATACATTCAAATCTATAAATACATTGGGTCAGTAAGGTTGGTTTTTCCCCTTTAAACTCTAAATAGATTTTCATACCGAAAGTTAAGCCTATTCTGCTATTCCTGATTTTAGTTGTAACAAAAATCTGTTCATCACCTTCTATAAAATATCCTTTTTTATCAAATAATCAGTTTGTTCTTAGACTTCTCTTTTTCAGGCTAAATAGTAGCTTTAGTATTTTTAGTCTCTTAATTGGGACCATTTCTCAACTTCTATTCTTTTCATGAAAACACTTCTTCAAGGGACCAATGGTTCTCCAGAAAAAAAAAAATTAATAATAATAATGTGCACAATATGCTTTTAAGTTTAATCTGCATTATCAATATTTTCTCCATAGCTTTTTTGACTCTAAACCATCAACAAAACAAATCCTAATGTGCTGTTTGTCTATCTGTGAGGTATAAATACTTGCAATGAAAATTTAACAATCATTTCCAGTTTGAGTTGGCTCTAGCATACACCTGGGACCATTGGCTCCCCACAGATGGCAAGTCTTGGAGCTGAAAAAAGCCACAGATCTGAAGGATTTGCTACACATCCAGAGCACAAGGTAAATGATAAGATAGGAGGTGTACAAGTGATGGTGAAAGCAAATGGTATAAATCAGAAACCACTAAAAGGCAAGAAATCTATGGAGCTATTTTCAGGGATATTTGCTGCATTCTAAAGAAAAGAGAAAAGAGAAGGAGAAGGGAAAAGGGAAAAAAAGGGAAAAGGGAAAAAAAGGGAAAAGAGAAAAGGGAAAAGGGGAAAAAAGGGAAAAGGGAAAAAAAGGGAAAAGGGAAAAGGGGGAAAAAGGGAAAAAAGGGAAAAGGGGGAAAAAGAGAAAGGGGGAAAAAAGGGAAAAGGGGAAAAAGGGAAAAGGGGAAAAAGGGAAAAGGAGAAAAAAGGGAAAAGGGGAAAAAAGGGAAAAGGAGAAAAAAGGGAAAAGGGGGAAAAAGGGGAAAGGGGAAAAAAGGGAAAAGGGGAAAAAAGGAAAAAGGGAAAAAAATGGGAAAAGGGAAAAAAAGGGGAAAGGGAAAAAAAGGGAAAAGGGAAAAAAAGGGAAAAGGGAAAAAAAGGGAAA
>MU174328.1:24575391-24670391 GCA_016696395.1 Antechinus stuartii
AAAAAAAGGGAAAAGGGAAAAAAAGGGAAAAGGGAAAAAAAGGGAAAGGGGGAAAAAAGGGAAAAGGGGAAAAAAGGGAAAAGGGAAAAAAAGAGAAAAGGGAAAAAAAGGGAAAAGGAGAAGAAAAGAGGGAAAAGGGGAAAAAAAGGGAAAAGGGAAAAAAAGGGGGAAAGGGGAAAAAAGGGAAAGGGGAAAAAAGGGGGAAAGGGGAAAAAAGGGGAAAAGGGAAAAAAGGGGAAAGGGGAAAGAGAAAAGGGGAAAGGGGAAAGAGGAAAGGGGAAAGGGAAAAGAGGAAAGGGGAAAGGGGAAAGAGGAAAGAGGAAGGAAGGAAGGGAGGGAGGGAAGAAGGGAGAGAGGGAGGAAGGAAGAAAGGGAGGGAAGGAGATAGAAAGGAAGGGAGAGAGGGAGGAAGAAAGGAAGGGAGGAAAGAAGGGAAGAAGGGAAGGAAGGAAGGGAGGGAATAAGGGAGGGAAAGAAGGAGGGAAGGAGGTGTGTGGAAAGGTGAAGAACTTACAGATTAAGCACATATTGATCAGAGACTGTTAACTAAAGTAGATCAGGCCTATAGGCCCCAGTCACATGATTTTAGATGAGACCTGGACTGCATTCCATTGTCCAAAGAAGGAATTAAGTGGCTAAAGCTGTATATCACCTTTTTCACTGCATTCCACTGACCAAATAGGGGGATAAAAAGGTTTATGTAACCAATCACAGCCTGTAAAGGGTGATTTGGGGGGTTCTTTGTCTGAAATGTATAAAAGTTGTAAGCATCTTTAAGTGAATGACTCTCCTCCTGTGGGTATCCTTGCTGTCCTTTCAGTCCCACAGGCCAGGACGGTCCGCTTCTCAAGATTCTAATAAATTCTTTCTGTACATCATTTGGAGTGTCCTGAGTAGTCAGTTTGGGTACGTGCAATTGCCCCCAACAGAGGGAAGAAGGGATAGAAGAAGGAAGGGAGAGAGGGAGGA
This sequence comes from Antechinus stuartii, assembly GCA_016696395.1. Classification (NCBI taxonomy): domain Eukaryota; kingdom Metazoa; phylum Chordata; class Mammalia; order Dasyuromorphia; family Dasyuridae; genus Antechinus; species Antechinus stuartii. Next base: position 24,576,361 of record MU174328.1, read on the forward strand.
AGGAAGAAATGGAGGAAGGGGGGGAGGAAGGAAGAAAGGAAGGGGGGAGGAAGGAAGGGAAAGAGGGAAGGGAGGGAGGAAGGGAGGGAGGAAGGGAGGGGAAAAGGGAGGAGGGAATGAGAATGGGAGGAAGGAGAAAGGGAGGGAAGGAGAAAGGGAGAGAAGGAGAAAGGGAGGGAAGGAGAAAGGGAGGAAAGGAAAAAGGGAGGAAAGGAGAGAGAAAAGGAGGAAAGAAAGAAGGAAGGAAGGGAGGGAGGAAGGAAAGGAAGAAGGGAGGGAGGAAGAAGGGAGGGGGAGAAGAAAGGAAGGAGGAGGGAAGGAGGGAGAGAAGGAGGGAGGGAAGGAGGAAGAGAGGAAAGGAAGGGAGAAAGGGAGGGAGGAAACTAGGAAGGAAAGAAGGGAGGGAAGGAGGGAGGAAAGAAGGAAGGAAGGGAGAAAGGAAGGAAGGGAGGAAGGAAGGGAGGGAGGGAAAGAGGGAGGGAGAAAGAGAAAAAGAGAGAAGACTGCAGACTTCTTTAAAAGATAGATTGTTCCTACTCCATACCTCTAAAATCACACTCCATCTTCTATCTCAATGTACAAACTATTCCCCATTTCTGGAATACTCTTCCTCACCTCTACATTATATAATCCCTATCTTTCTTAAATGATCAGCTCAAATGTCATTTCTTATACGAGGTCTTTTCTATACTGAAGAATAATTTGGAAACATCTTCAGGCACTGAGTCAATCCTGCCAATCTTACTGAAGTCCAGCTTCAGGGTAATTTGCAAAGCTATTGTGTAGAAACCAGAGGCATGACAGGAAATGTAAACAGTTTGTTTATCCCAATTTAAATGGCAGATCCACCTCCAGAATTGCCATTGTGAGGAAGAAAAAAAGCAAATCAAAAAATACATTTGACCTAAGGGATATTTTTCTTCTGCTACCTGAATGAAGCTACAAATCTAAAACAAAAAAATTTTAAATCGCTTGGGACTATCAATTATATCTACAAAAAAAGCTGTAGAACTTTATGAATACAATTACAAAACACTTTTTTCACACAAATAAAATCAGATCTAAACAATTAGAAAAATATCAATTGCTCATGGGTAGGCAGAGCTAATATGATAAAAATTACAATTACACCTAAATAAATCTATTTATTCACTGCCATACCCACCAAAGTGGCAAATATATACATATATATAAAAATTACAAAATTTATCTAGAAGAGCAAAAAATCAAAAATATCAAAAGAATTAAAGGGAAAAAAATTCAAAAGAGGATGACCTATCATTTAGGTGACCTAAAACTATATTATGAAGCAGCAATCATCAAAAACATTTGGTACTGGCTAAGAAATGGGAGTGATAGACCAGTGATATAGGTTAAATACACAAGACACAATAGACAGAGTGGCTATGTTATGCCACAGTTCTCTTTAACTGTCCTGACTCAGTTTCCCTTACAAATTTCCCGTGTCTCAGTTTCCTTAACTGTTCTGTCTCAATCTCTTTAGTTGTAAATCCCCCTCTGACCCAGTAAGACTGAGGACTATTTGTTCAAAGGTTATAAATTAGCAAGATAAACAAGAGAGTAGGCCTCCTGACTCTTTTCTGTCCTCAAGGATTTACAATATCCCTCTAAAATATTCCAAGATATCTCATTGATATCTTTACTTCTTTGTATTCAGACATCCTGTCTCTGGGTTTTCTAGGATTTATGGCCTCCCTATCCTGATAGAGGTTTTCCCTCACTTCTTACCTCTTCCTTTGTTTAAAGAAAAAGTATTTAAGAAGTTGGGGTTCCTCCATTCATTGCTGGAGGCTGGCGGCTGGCGGCTGTATGCTGGACACTGGATTCTTTGGGATGACAGTCTCCTCCAGCCCTGGGACCAATATGGATTCCTTGGTCCCAGTATATCTTTATCTTTGTCTGACTGGATAATTTGAGACAAGACTCCTGTCCAGTCAATCTTACTCTCCCATTAATAAAATATTAAAAACTCTCTAATCTCTCTCCTGCCTCAGTTTCTCCGGCATTACAGCTATAGTAATCTATCATTTGATAAACCCAAAGACTCCGGCTTTTGGAGTAAGAATTCACTGTTTGACAAAAATGCTGGGCAAATTGGAAAATAGTATGGCAGAAACTTGGCACCAATATCTCCCACCCTATACCAAGATAGAGTTGAAATAGATTCATGATTTAGACATAAAGGGTGATACCACAAGCAAAAAAAAAGGGGGGGTGGGATAGTTTTTACCTGTCAGATCTTTGAAGAAGGGAAGAATTCCTAACCAAACAAAAAATAGAGAACATCATGAAATATATAATGAATAATTTTAATTATATTAAATTAATAGGGTTTTTTCAACAAAAAGCTGAAAGTACCTTTCTATAAGCAATAATTCTTTGACAGATAGTAAGAGCAACATCAGCCCAGCAAATGACATCAACAGCTCTTCAAGAAAGGAGCAAGCATAAGTTTCAAAGACAGAGAGGATGTCTTAGGCCAACCTAAGTGTGTTTTGTCTCCTTGTGATGGTGGAATTTAGGAGTGGGGCAAGGAGGAGAAGAATTCTGTTATTAATTTGCTCTTCTATGTAATTGTGTGACTTTGATTTAAGTTATCTGGTTTGATATAACAAAAGTAAAATATCAGATGTGGATTTTGACCTGTGTTTTTCAGCAGACATAGATTCAAGGGGGGAGCCTTGAATCTGAAAAAGCTTAGAGCTTCCCATTTGAGGAGTGCTTGAGCTTTGTTTGTACAGAATAATAAGCATTGAAATATGGTAACATAAAATCACTAAAAAAATTATAAGGCACCATTCCTGTTTTCAATAAAATAATAGTCTAGTTGAAGGTACAAGATGTACATGCTTGAAAAAATAATGCAACAAATATTAGTTACATTTTTACGGCCTTATAATAACTCTTGCATTACTGCTTATAAATGCTAAAGAAGTGGTACAGACAAAAAAAAAAAAAAGTAGCATAGGAATACAGAGGATGAAGTTCAGGAAATGCTTCCTAGAAGAAAGAGGAGCTAAACAAGAAAATCCTAACTCATTGGCAACCATTTTCAAGGACCAGTGACCTACAAAGCTTTTTTGTGACCTTGCCACAGCCTCTGGCCAAGAAACAGGGGCCACAATGATGCTTGAATCCATGCCTTCTCTGCTGCTGACATCTCTTGCAACTTCCTTCAGCATTCAGACACTCAAAACCATGTTCCTGTAGCAAATACTTCATTTGTCCCCATGTCCTCTTTTCCCTCAGCAGTCAAAATAGTTGTAGAAAGGAGTGACCCAAGAGAACAGGATAATAATGATGAAAAATAGAGCTTTGAAATTTTCAAAACACTTTATATCTATTGTCTTCAGATCAGGATCCTAGAGTCATTCAGAGTGTACCAGAGGTAGAGTCTGAACCCTAATCTTCCTACTTTCAGAACCAACCTTCTATTCACTAGTCTATACTATGTTTCCTAGGTGGGGGAGTTCAAAACTAAGTAACTTCAAAGAGGCAAAGAGAGAGACAAATCCAAGATCACATTCAATGCTGAAGCCACATGTCTCCAGGTAACACCTAAGTCATCCTTGAGGTAAGAGATTGATCCTATTAGTATATCTATTAGTATAGGGGATATCCCCTAGAACAGCAGATCAGCACCTGCTGTGCAACTTCAGCACTGAGACTTGCTTAGCTAGACTTAACACATTTGAATCTAGCTGTCTGAGACCACTACTTTTCAGAGAAATTTTTTTTTGTATTGCATCCTTTCAAGCTGGTATTTGTGCTGGAGTTAACAAACTACTCAAAATACCAAAGACATTTAAGAAGATACACTTCTGCTGGTTCCATTTAAAATAAAGTATTCTGCTTTCCTTCTCCCCAACGCAGACTTCTGGAAATATAACATTCAAAAAAGAAAAAAATCTTCCCTGTCTACTCCCCTCCTTCTCCTCTCAGGCCTATTTCACTATTAATTAGAGGCAGGAAGTTATATTTACCTGGGGTCTTATATGGGACACAAAGTGTCACTGAAGTATTCACCTGGAATTGGGCTAATCCCATAAGTAGATGAGATTGGCTCTTTCCTGGTGTGATTTACTTGAAGAGCTGCCACCTTCATCACCAAAAGGCACCTGCCCCAAAATATCTCTTGGTATCTAGAATTCAGATTCCTTATGGTCCCTAGAGGCATTTAAAATAAAAATAAAATTTAAAAAGGCATTTAAAGCTTTCTCTGTTAAAATGCAAATACTCCTGGAAAGCTTTGAGACTTTATCAGTGGGAAAGAAGAGACCCCTAGTTGGCACAGGTGAACCTAATGGAGGATTAGGGAGCCAGCTAGCTGAGAGCAGGAGGGGAAAAAGGAAGAAGCAATCTGTGGACACCCAGGAGGGACCTAGGAACACTGAGAGGAAGAGTACCAAAGATGCACAATTGGTTTCAAATTTTTCCTAGAACTAGGCCTGACCTTGAGCTCATTAAGAGGCTTTGATTTTGTAATAAAGGGTCTGGAAACACTGCTCTTGGAAGCCTTCATTGAGATATGAGTACTTCCCTCAGCATGGGAGAATGTTAAAAGTTTGGTCTTGGAGTCAGCCATGAAAATTCAAATTTGACTTCTGTCACTTAGTACCTGTAAAGCCTCATGTAGGACACTATATTTCTGGAGCCTCAGTTCCCTCATTAGCTACTTAATAAATGTTTATTGACAGATTCATTTTCTTTACCTGTAAAATGGGATAATAATAGTGTCTACCTTCTGAAGTTGTTGTGAGGATGATATTGATGAAGTTAGCGGCAGTGCAGAGAGTTGTGGGAATTCCCTTCTGGTCAGCACAGGTCCTTGGTTAAAGAATTCAAAAACCTGAAATACTGAATGGCAAAAGGGAAGTTTATTATTGGATAAGAAGTCAGCTTTGCTAGGAAGACTGACTTCCAAGTGGCAAAGTCCTATTAGGGAAATGGAGGCTGGTACTGAGAAGAGAATAAATTCATAGCAGATAGGAGTCCTGGCAGGCAGCTATGCTCTACTCCAGACTTCTGCAAGGATCAGGAATTTAGAAATATCTTTTAATAGGAAATCTGAGGTTTCAGGTTGAAAAAAAAGCCAATGCCCCAAGATCTAGATCTTTATCAATATCAGGCCCAGCTCTCCAATTGAATGGAAATCACTTTTAAGGCTTCCTGAATGAGGATCCAGCTACCAATGAGAGGGGGAGGGTGATTTGCCTTAGAATAAGACAGCCAGGAGAATATGCTATCTCTCACAGACTCTCTGGAGGCTGGGAGGTCAAGAATCAAGGGGAATAGAATTTCAGAGATTTAATTTCAGATCAAAAGGATTACCTTTTTTTTTTTTACAGAGTTTACCTGCATTGATATGAAATGATATTTGTAAAATACTTTTCAAATTTTAGATATTCATATTTACAAAGGATCATAGATTTAGAGTAGGAAGGTAATCGGAGATGTCACTTAATACAATCTCCTCACTTTAGAGATGAGGAAACTAATACAAAAATCACAACCTACTTTACAAATTAGAGATTTGGCTAGACACCACAAACTAAATGACTTGCCCAGGATTACACAGTCAAAGTATCAAAGGCAGAATTTCAATCCAGAGCACTTCCTGATTGATACCAGCTCTCTGTCCCATACACATCTCCTATTATAAAAGATAGTTTCAGAAGAATGTTTGACCATGAGCATTGCCTCTACCTTCCCTTAATGCTCTATGTTCTAAATGAAGTTTTGAATAATATTTGGGATTCCCAAGTACAATTATAAGGAAATACAGAACACAACAAATCAAAACATGTACTCAAACAGAGAGAATAAAGCAATATTCTTATTAATAGGACATACAATATAAAGGGATCAGTTCAAGAATGTTTCAAACAGGTCTATTGGAGTCCTTGGTGAAACTGGTAAGTTCCAGAGATTTTTAAAAAAGGGTTTTACTTGAGTCAAACAGGAGCTGGAATTGTGTCCAGAAGGGGAGCATTTGTGCTAAAGATTCAAGACTGCTGCTAATTCATGCTGAAGAAAATAGGGAGGGAGAACATCTCAGGAAGTAGCAGCTAGGGATTCACACTCCCCAAATAATCACCATAGACAGACCTAAGTACTTTCACTTTTCCTGTGGCTCAGGAGATTTGAGCCTCCCTAGGAACTTCTTTAGGTAGTGAGGTGATGCAGTGGGTAGAGTGCTGAACCTGGAGTCAGGAAAACTCATCTTCCTGAATTCAAAGCTGGCCTCTGATACTTATTAGCTGTGTCATTCTATGCAATTCACTTACCCCGTTTGCCTAAGTTATTATTTGTATAATAAACTGGAGAAGGAAATGCAAACCACTCCAGTATTTTTGCCAAGAAAACCCCAAAAGGGGTCACATAGAGTCCATTATAACTGAAATAACTGAGCAACAATAACAACTTCTTCCACTCACCTACATTTTAGCCCCAGATCTTAGCCTGTTCCTTAGAGCAAAGAAACATTTTTTTTAACATAGATTATCAGGGAGTAAAAATTAAGCTTACCCCCTCTCCTATTATATGTGGGTATTTACCTATTTATAAATTATATACATGTTTAATTGTATTAATAATAATTTACATTTTAAAACTTACATAAAAATAGACATTTAAAAAGAATGAGATAAAGGAAGTAATAGTTTCTCCTAGGGCCAATAGGAAGTCTTTGACTTTTATTGAATACAAGAGGGACATATTCAAACCTGCACTTGAGAAAAATTAATGTTGGCTGATATATAGAGGCTAGATTGGGGGAAAAAATGAAACTATGAAGCAAGGAGACCAATTAAGCTTATTACAATTGTCAGAGATGAGATCTTGAACTAAGGTGGTAGCTATGTGGGTAGAGAGAAGGGAACCATGGATGCCAAAGATGTTGTGAGGGTAGAAACAAGATCTGGCAACTGATTGGACATATGGGATGAGAGAAAATGAGGAATTTAAGATGACACTGAGGTTGTAAAACGCGGGTGCCTAGAATAATAGTGCCCAAAACAGTAATAGGGAAGCTTAAAAGAAAAATATATTTGGGGGGAAGAAAATGAGATTTATAACAAATATCAAAATGCATCTAGGCCAGTTTATCTTCTGTGACCGACTCAGTACAAACCAAAACAAAAAGAGGAAAGATTATTATGATCATGATCATGATTATTATTAACTGGTCACTATCCTGAAATATAGAACCTGCCCTCTGAGGTATAGCTGCTGCAGTCAGGAAGTGATGAAAGAGATGAGTATATTGGAGAAGAGGGGAATTTTCTCAGAGATAATCTGTGCATTTGCAGCTATGATGACCCTGGCAATGGTTAGGTATTAATACCCTAAGAAGCCACACTTGCTTTTACAATTTAGAAGACTGTACAATGGAAGGTGGAGAAGTCAGAGGCTGTTGGAATATAAGGATAGGTTTGGTTATGTTATGAAGGAGAGGGTGGGATATGACCTATCTTTCCATCCTCTAATCAGTTTATCACATTCTCCTTGGAATCAGGCTATGGCTTCCTTTGGAAACCAGTGCCATAGAGAAAATCTTTTTTGTTGTTGGGGTGTTTCAATTGTTTGCAAGTTTTATTAATCCTCATTTGAGGTTTTCTTAGCAAAGATATACTAGAGTGGTTTGCCATTTTCTTCTCCAGTGGATCCATTTTGACAGGCATTCAGAACTTTAGTGACTTGTCCAGAGTCACACATCTAGTGAGTGTCTTATGTTGGATTTGAACTCAGGCTTTCGGGGCTGTAGGCCAGGTACTTTTTCAGCTATACCACCTAACTGCCCAGAGAATATCATACACATTGGCTAAAAGTTAAGACAGATAGGCGTTCTCCTAGACAACTCTGAGATGGAGAAGATGAAAATAGAAGATAGAAAATGAAGATGAAGAAGAAGATGAAGAAGATGAAGAAGATGAAGAAGAAGAAGAAGAAGGTTACTTGGAGATTGGGGGAGACACTTGAAACAGTGCAGAGAGCACAGCGGTTAGAATTAGAGAGCTTGAATTCAAATCCTTGGCCCTATTACTTACTACCTGAATGACTTTATAGTAAATCATATAACCAACTGTGTGTCAGTCTTCCCATCTATAAGATGAGGGGTTTGGACCAGATGACTTTGGAGGTCTCTTCTATATCTAATTAGCCTTTGTTCAAACCATTAATGAGGCTGTCATTGTTTATTAGCCATGGGAAGGGGGAATTATCATTTTGGATTTCATTTTAATTTTGGTTTAATTAGGCAAAAAGCTCTTCTCCTTTAGCAAAGTAGGGCAGCTGACTGCTGAGGGCTAGTGCAGGCACCCTACTCAGCTATCAAAGAAAGAGAGACCAAAGCTAAAAAAAGCCCCATTCCTTCTAAGCACAGAAAATATTCACCATTCAGTCACAGCAACCTGTTAGGCAAGCAGCAGTTATTTATCTTTAAATCTTAAAATTAAATGCTTGCAGCTGCAGAGTTCAGATCTGAGCGTTTCATAAACAGCTCATGTTAAGACTTCAATTAAACCAGTGAATGTTCCTTAATTGTATCCAGCTTTAGACAGCTCAGATCATTTCCTTCATTTTAGAGCCCACCTGTTGACTAAGCATGGGAGAAATCATTCTATTTTATGCCATGTACTGGCTGGGATTAGGTTACTTGAATATTGTCTTTTTCTTATAGGATTCCATCCCCTCCACCTCTGGCAGCATAAAGAGAATCCCTCCCTCTTCCGCTGCTCACTGCATTCTAGGTTCCAATCCTACTCCATTCAGCTGCTACTTAGGGTGCTGACCCTTCAGACCCAGTTAAACTTCCTCTGCTTTCTATACCTCTAAAGGTACACAATCACCCAATGACTTTTGTACCTAGTTATTAAATAATAATAGTACATTTACATGTGCTTTTTGAGATTTTCAGAATTCCTTCACCTCAACTCCAATCCTTCGGGCGGGCTATCCTCTATGTCTTCTTATATTTGTCTCAGAATCCTGAGTTTACTTTCAAACTCAGCTAAAACACTACTTTCTATACATTGTCCTTGCTGACCCTTTAAGCTGCTAGTGCTAACCCCTTAAAACTACCCCATATATATATTTTACATGTGTTTATATATATCCATGTTATTTTTAATAATAATAATAATAATACCTATGATTTATATATCACCTACTATTTGCTAGGAACTATGCTAAGTGCTTTTAAAATTTTTATTTTAACTTTTTTAAATTTATGGAATAAGACAAGCATTTCCATAACATAGTGTAATAAAAAAAAAGATTGCATATGAAATTGCAAATCTATTATGTACAACTTACTACTTCTTTAAAATATATAATAGTTATCATGTAAATTTCTTTTCTTCTTCTCTCCCCAACCCTAGAGATGGCTATCATAAAATACAAATAGGTATATGTATGTATACATATATACATACATATATATGTATATATATGTAAAATTATTCTTTACATGGAATTTATTTATTTATTTATTTATCAGGGTTTTTTTTCTAGATGAGGATAGTGTCTTTCTTCACATGTCCTTTATAGTTAATTTAGATATTTATAGTACTTTACAATTATCTCATTTGATCCTCACTATTTTATTATTATCACTATATTATTATCCTCATTTTAAAGATAAAGAAATTGAAGCAAATTAAGGTTAGGTGCCTTGCCCAGAGTCATAGAACTAGTAAATATCTAAAACTGAACTTGAACTCAAATTTCCTTGACTTGGCACAGATCTCTACCCACTATATGCTTCTTGATGACAAAGAATGCATTATTTTTTGTTTCACCTATCACTTGGGCAAACAGTTAAGTTTAATAAAGCCAAGTTGATTAAGTGAGCTAGCTAATTTGATCCTCAAAGTGTCCCTGAGAAATTAGTAGGTCATATTTTATCATTCCCATAATAGAAGAGATAAATGAATCCCAGAAAGGTGAAATTACTTACCTACAGTCACCTAGCTAAATACAGAACAAGGAAACTGGTTGGAACCACCATTTTTGGCCCAGTCAACTTTCTTAGGTCTCCATCCTCACTTTCTCTTCCCAAATATAGTTGGTAGACTATTTATTTAGGCATCTATGAAATATGCATGAAATTTGCCACCCTGTTTGAACATAAAGTGACATGTAACATCTACCCACAAATACCACCTGATTCCTATGTCCTTTCACCACTGCTGCTGCATGTCTAATACTTATAATCCAATCTCAACATAGGCATGCTAAGGTAGCTCTAAAGTTCCTTTAAATTCTAATCCCGTGAATTTTCTGGAAAATAGCTTAATGAAACCACTGAGTCGCCAAAATATTAGCTCATATTGCATCATAAGTTTACAAATGAATCATTGGTCACAGTCTCTTAAGTCACTACATTCCTAGAGCCCACAAAAGTAGGTAACCATTCTAAGAGTGCAAGCCAATCATTTACCAAGTATTTACAGACTATCCCTATCCCTGAGAAATCAAAGGACATGAGAAGAAGAAGGTAGCATCAATCTCTATTAACCATTCAATGGGTCATTCTCATTCTTAAATATACTTTCAGCATTGCTCTACTCAATGACCTTCCTGTCATCTAAGAGTAAAGTCCCAATTCCTTAGTCAAGTATTCAAGCCCTCTAATAGACAATCTATTTCACCCTTTTAAAACAATCTCCTACTACTCTTTTCTAGGAATTGTCCCTCTGACAAAATGATTTGTTCATTGTTTCCTAAATATTAATATTCCAACTTCATGTCTTACTGACTACCTAAAACAACTGTCTAACATGACTAGATACAATGGGGAACAAAAAATATTTAAAAAAGGGTTTCTTCCCATAAGAAGCTTACAGCCAAATTTATAAAATATAAACAAAGCAAGTAGTGAACCAAAAAGCACATATATATGTATATATACATATACCATATATACATATTTTAGAACAAAATCACTTAACTAACTTCAATAGAAACATAATTATCAACTGATGCCTACTTATCTACTAACTGCTTAGAATTGAGTTTATCTATATATGTATGTCTGGAAGGTGTGAGAGAAGGTATAATAAAAGAATTGGGCCATTGTCTCACAAGACTCTTTTGCTCTTACTGGAAGTTGGATGAGAGTCCTGCTTAACTCAGGAGTGGTAGTAATTAATAATTAATAACAGTTCACATTTATATAGCACCTAAATTTCATCAAGTCCATTATCTTCTAAAGCAGGACATCAGCTCAGCCACCTACTGCCTCTGGCCAAAGGGGTAAGGCAATTACCTTCCTGGACCTTGGTTTCCTCACCTGTAAAATAGAGTGGTTGGGGATGGGTTGAAACCTTTCCAATTCCAAATCAATGATTCTATGATCACATTTGATCATCATAGCTACCTGTACAGTAAGTGTTATCATTATGACTACTCCAAAACTTAGGAAATTGAAGATCAGAAGCACTTTGCAGCATGCCAATGTCTGAACCTAAATATTTCTGATTCCACCTTCAGCACTCCATCCACTGTATCACTTTGCTTCAGATTTTAAATCCTTTCTATCTTCTTTGCAGGAATGCTTATGTGTCTACTATTTTTAGGATCATTCTTAAGGATTACATTCTTGACATTACTTACCAAAGTTTTACTGAACTAAAAATTTTCCACCCACCCCCTGCAGCCTATGTGCTTCCTAGTCCCCTTTCAAGTAAAATATATGTGTATATATATATACATACATATATAATTATTTTTTCAATTATATTTCAACCAGGTATGTGCTGGAGCCATCTTTAACCAACTTGCAAAAGCAACTGTTAAATTTTCAGTGTGAACATTTAGACTTAAGAAATCAGAAAATGCTCCAAATTAAACCTTAATTTACTATTTTATTGATTGTACAGATTTAAGTGATGGAGAAAATGTTAATGATGTATATTAAATTTAAAAGCATATTATATATGCAAGGGGGCAAGGGGAAGCCAACTGTTTAAGGGTTACCAGCACACCACTGGGTTCAGTCCCACCACCATTGTCCATTGCCAAAAAGAGCCCCAGAGAGATCAGAAGACTTTAGCAGATTGTACATGCTCTGGTATTAATAACATACTACAAAAAGTTATTAGTGAAAGATCAAAACAGAAAGTTTACTTGTAAAGTGTTTGAAAGTTCTAATATACTCTAAAAATATAAAGGATCATTATTAATAACTGTCAAAAATTTATATAATTATATGCATATAACACAGAAGTATAATGCTGATATGTATGATAACACTGAGCTAAGCATTACTTTACAAACAGACCATTCAACCAGAGCCCTGGTGTTCTCTACTTTTTCTCATCACTGACACTCCTTGCCACCATCTTTAAGACATCTGTAAACATGGATCATGTTGTAGGCTGACAGATTTTTGTAAAGCTTCTCTGCAAGGCTGCGTTAGTCACACTGTTGAGTGTAAATGATTTTTTCAAATAGGGAATTTTCCAAGCATAGTTGAGAAAACTGCAAAGCTCATCTGGGCTCCAGAGGGCTTGGGTTAGCTTATTAACATACAAATAAGCACATTTTACTTTGCTGGGACTTCCAGCACACACATGCTAATGAAGCTAGTGCTTAAAAAGTCCATCTTCTCTGAAATGTCTAATTAATCTGCTGCTTTGGAAGGTGCACAGAACAGTGTGTCTGCAGAAAGTCTGTGATACTGAAAAGACGAGAGGAGCCTGTTTATGTGGGGGGGCCAGATGTTCCTGATGTCAGGGGACCTAAACAATTAAAAATAAACAAGGTAGAAAAAAAAAGGCCCTCAATGAGCCCGTGGCCTTTAAGATGACATTATACCACATATGGCAGAGGGCCAAAGCAAAGCAGAGAAGGCAAGTGTCATGTTTTCCCAGCTGTTAGCATCTCCTCAGGTGACAGTATCAGCTAAGATAGGAAAAGGCCAAGAAAGGTGATTTCTGTGGTGAGCACAATCCTCCTTCTGGTAACCAAGGTTGCAACCTCATCATCATCCTTGATTCTTTGCTAACCCTCGCCTTCCATATGCAATTGGTTGCCAAGTCTTATTAATTCTGTTTCTATATCTCACATCGCTCCCACTTCTTCCCACTCACTCAGATACTAATCCATTCCAACACTTTATCTCCTCTCACCTAGATTATTGTAACAACCTAACTGGCATATCAGCTTTTGGTATCTCCCTTCTCCTGTCTTCCAAACTACCAAAATAATCTTCCTAAAGTACAAATCTAACAATTTAATTTAAGGGCTCCCTAGCATGCTCAGGATAAATGAAAACCCTTCTGCTTGGGCTTTAAAGCCCTTCCCAACCTGACTCCATTCTAATTTTACAAGTATCTCCTTTACAGATTCTAATCTCCAGTCAAACTAGCCTCCTTGCTGTGCCCCAATCTTAGAGGCTTTCTCATGTCTACCTCATTGAATCTACCTTCTCAGTAAGATTCAGTTCATATGTCATCTTCTGGGATAAACATTTCTTAGTTCACTCTAGTTCTCCCTCTTCAATTCTTATTGTTCAGTTATTTTCAGTCATATCCAACCCTTCATGACTCCATTTGGAATTTTCTTGGTCAAGGTAAGTTGTTTGCCATTTCCTTCTTCAAAAGATCCACTTTGTCAGGATATCAGAGATAAGAGACTTGGCCAGGGTCACACAGCTAGAAAGTATCTGAGGCTAGATTTGTGTTCCTGACTATAGGTTCAGTGTTCTATCCCCTGAGCTACCTGCTGCCTTTTCAACTGTAGAATCATATAAGCAGACTGATTTCAGAAAAGCCCGGAGAGATTTCATGAATTGATGTTGAGTGAAGTAAGCAAAACCAGGAGGACATTGTACACATACCATCTACATGCAGAGAGAGAACTATAGAGACTGACTGTGGATTGAAGCATAGTATTTTCACCTTTTTTGTTTGTTTTTTTTTTCCCTTTCTCATGTTTTTTTCCCCTTTAGTCTGATTTTTCTTGCACAAGATAACAAATGAGAAAATATGTTTAAAAGAATTGCACATGTTTAATCTATATTAGATTACTTGCTATCTTGGAGGGGAAAAGAAAAAGGCAGAAAATTTTGGAAAAAAGTCTTACAAAAATGAATGTTGAAAAATAAAAAAACTATTGAAAAAAATTAATTGTAAGATCATAGATTAGAGCTGAAAGGAAACTTGGGACTTACAAGTCTAAACCATCCTCCTACTCCCCTCCCTTCATTTTACAGATGAACAAATGAAGGCACAGAGACATTGAATGACTATCCCAGAGTCACACAGCTAGTCACTGTCTGGGCTTTCTGATTCCTCATCTAGCCCTCTTATCACTCAGCAAAATTAGTTGCCTCTAATGAATATACTTACCTGTTTATATGATGGATCTTCCCATCTCCCAGGAAAATATGTTTCTTGAGGGCAAGAACTGTTTCTCATTTTGGTTTTCTATCCCCATGGTTTTTTATATAGTTAGATCATAAATCTTGGATCACATCAACCCTTTCAAAAGTAGGATATGAGCATCTAGTTTATAAAACTGATGGTAATTGATGCCCACTAAAAGGAAAGGAAATAATAATTTGAATAATAGGAGTCTATAATTAGAGGAATATTCAGAACATAGTTGGAAAGAAAGATGGCAATGGAAGGCATTCCAAGGACAGCATCAGTATTACCCAAAGGAACATGCTTTCATGACCTTCCAATATCTCTAGTTTGAAAATGATTTCACAATAATAGGATCCACAAAGCCTATTTCCATCCACTCCACACTAACAGAGCACCCAAAAATCGCCTGACTTTCTCTTTGATACCATCATCTTGCAATATTTAGGTCAAACGTGTTCCCTAACTTCAGAAACCTTATTTATTTCTACTTGCTAATCAAACCCAAAGGAATTCATTGAACTTTCAGAGTCCTGCTATGTTACATATTGTGAAGGATATAATCACATATAAGATATGGCTCCTGCCTTCAAAGCCAACACATTTGAAACAATTAGAAAATAATAGAAGATACTGTACAAGTAAGTGTTAAACTATAAGTACCATAAAATGTCAGCAAATAGGAGAAATCAGTAGGGATTGGGGTTAGTCACACAAGGCTTCCCAAGAAGATGGACTTTGAAAGATGGATAAGATTCTGAAGACTAAAGTGTTCAATTACACATAAGCTGCAAAGGGACAATAGGGAGTGAGGGATTAAATCAGGCTGAGTATGGATATTGCCAATGTCCTCCAAGCTTCTTAATGCTAGCGACAAGAATCATTCAAGCAGCATTAAAGACTACAAAACATCAGTAACTATCCCCAGAGTTTAGAATTCTCCTCCATCAAGAGAGGGATATGGTACATTTTGAAAAATGAAGGCAAATAAGCAGGAAAAGTTTTTTTCTTTCTCTTTTCATAGAAAATACAGCTCAGTAAGACCTGAAATACTTTAACCTGCAAGGCCAATAGACCGAGAGAAAGTAGTGCTTCTTCCATTTTCCCTGATAATACTCTCTAAGGTATGCAACCCCAAATATCAGTGATTGGTCTTTGAACACATTTGTATTACAAACACATTTGACTTTCTCTTTAGATTCACCCAGAAATTTTCTTCTGTAATTTTTTTTTCCTTGATTTTTCTTCTGCTCATAGGATAGGTACTTTTATTACTACATAATTTTCTTTCCCCAAAGCTAATAGAATTCATATAATCAGAGAACTGGAAGAGATTCTTAAATAAACATATTCATTCATTTCACCAACATTATTATATGTTATTCCACCATGAGCAAGATACTGTTCTAGGTGCTGTGGTATTAAAAAAAAAAAAAGTAATAATCTCTCCAATCTCAAGGGGTTTTAAAATCCACTATGAGCAATATAAATTATACACTACTAAGTATCCTATGGGAGAAGATGTGATTGAAACAAATAGGAATTCCAAACTGTTTCTGGAAAATTTGAAGAAGGAAAGAATACTCAACTGGGGATAGAGGATTGTTATCAGGAAAGACTGACCTGAGCCCTGAAGAAAGGGATGCTAAAACACAAAAATAAGGAGAAAGTACATTTCAGGAAGGAGTTGGCAAATGCATGAAATGGGATGATAGCTAACTTTAGTCTGACTAGAACACAGAGTACATTAAGAAGAGCACTATGAAATAAGGCTGGAATCGAAGCAGTCTATAGAAAACCCTAAAATTCAAACTAAGAAGTTTCTATTTTCTAAGGCAATAGAGAACCATTTAAGATTTTTGATCAAGGAATTATTGTAGTCAGATGAATAACAGGAAGGTTATTTTGGCGCTCTATGAAGGATGGATTTTAGAGGGGAGACATTAGAGGCAAGATCAGTCAAAAGGCTAATCAACTCCTTTCATTGTATAGTGATAATAATATTTATATATTGTTTTAAAGTTTATAAAGCACTGTTACATGTATTATCTTAATGGATCCCTACAACAACACTGTGAAGTTGGTAATATTTTTAACATCTCCATTTTATAGTGAGGAAACTGAGTCTGAAAGTGATTGAGTGATTTGGCCAGGGTCTCACATCAAATAAGTATCTGAGGCAGAATATAACCCTAGATCTTCATGATTCTATATCATTCTATGAACTACTTCATCTGACTGCCTCAATAATTATAACTAACATCTATTTAGGTTTTTTGGAAAAAGAAATGGTTAAACACTCCATATCTTTGCCAAGAAAACCCCAAATAGGATGACAAGGAGTTGGGCATGACTGAAATAACTGGACAACAGCAAACAAATGTTTGCATATTTGCAAAGTATCTTATGTGCATTGCATAAACAAATAGGCATACCATTAAGAGCAGACGCACACACACACACACCTAGGCCCAAAGCTGACTTTGAACATCTGTTGCATCTAACCAGAACTAAGAATATTAGGAAGAAATAGCCTTGGGATGGAAAATGCCAATCACATCCAGAGAGAAAATTATGGAGACTGAATGTAGATCAAAGCATAGTATTTTCACTTTTTTGCTTGTCCATTTGTTTTTTTCTTTTTCTGTTTTTTTTCCCTTTTGGTCTGATTTTTCTTGTACAACATGACAAATATGGAAATATGTCTAAAATAATTTCACATATTTAACTTATATCAGATTACTTGTCTTGAGAAGGGGGAGGTAAAGGAAGGAGGGAGAAAATTTTGAAACAGAAACTCTTACAAAAATGAATATTGAAAAATATCTTTACATGTATTTGGAAGAATATTATTGAAAAAATATTTGGATGAAACCTAAAAAGAAAAGAAAAAACTAAGTTCTCACTCAAAAGAGGTTCTCCATTACAGTTTCTCTATCTTGATTTATCCAATCTAGGTAATCACAGATGAGGACAGGGTCAGTATTCTCTTTCCTCATTTCTATCGTAAATACAGAAAGAAAATACAGAAGTTACAAGTCATCCCTAAACTATTCTGAGCCCAAATATGTTCACCAACTAAATTTTCCATTACAAAAATATTGAGAGCCTCAGGGTTTGAGAAAGAAGAGGGATATGGCTTTTTATAGATCGTTCTAGTAGTCTTAGAGCCCCTGACTTTTGAAAGAGAGCTACACAAGTCATGCTACAAAATCACATTCTACTGAGCCTTCCCCTAGAAAGGTAGGCAGAACACATTTCTCCCCTTCTCCCACAGAACTCCTAGGGAGTTGAAGACTGTAGAAAATATATTTTTGGTCACCTCTCCAGTGTGCAGAGCTTTCAGATATCTAAAATGTGTTCAATCCTCAGTCATTTAGAGAAAGGAATGTTCACTAATCTTTCTCTGAAGCCAAAGAACAAAACCAACAAAACTCTTAATGTTTGATTATGGATGATTCTCATTTCTCCCTGGGTGCAGAGCAAAGCCTGGATGGAGACAAACCAAAATTAGGAAAGTCAACATACAGCAATTCTGATGACATCATAAAGAGAGAAGAAATTGGTAGGTCAGAGTTGTCACAAATCACAAGCAAGAACAAAAAGACCTCATCCTTTCCAGGGTTTCCTATTGATTCTCCTCTGAATGATTACACCCCCCAGCCAAAATACTTTTTAAATGCTGATTTACTTCAAATAATGGGACTTGACCCCATGGGGAAATTTGAGAGTTCCCTTCCTCATGTTCACATTCCCATTGTCCATCTAAGATTAGCAATATATTTACAACACAAAAAGTACCTTAACCAATACATTAATGAACTACTAATACATTATGCCACTTCTGGATAAGTCTTGAAGTAAGGCATCCTGGGCTATTATGTGTTGGAATCCTTACTAACTGCTAACTAATTAGAGTTGATCTAATCTTACAAGAAGATTTTGGCCAGAACCTGAAACAAGGTACTAAGTAGAACTAATTAATACAAGGCTTGTGTTCACACCTTTACTCATTGGAGTTCACAAGTATGCCAGCTTCACAAAGTAAACTTTCTAACTTCAAGGGAGTTCACACCTCCCTTAAAGCTCTTTGGGCCAGAGAGCACTATGGGAGAAAACCCATAATCCCATTCTCTCAGAAGATTCACAATAAGGCGAGAGAACCATTCAGAATACATTTTTCCTCTTGGCTGGCTGGTCGCAGAGGAGAGTTCAGCTGGACTCGAGAGGAGCGACTCTGGTGCAGAGAGCACTTTGACGGATTTCAGCAGAATTACGCCAGAAGCCCTCTTTCCGAGGCAAGGCAGAATATATTCCACTTGGCTGGCTGGTGGCAGATGAAAAGTTTTCAGAGGATAAAGCTACGAGTGGAGAGTTCAGTGGACAACCAGATTCATCTTCATCTCACACCACTGTAGCTGGTGGCTGGGCCCCTGCACGCCCCCCACTGAGACCAAGCTGGTCTGAAAGACTCACCAGAAAGCTAGCCAAGCCCCAAGTGAAGGAGACAAGAGATTCATTCCATCTCTGTGCTGGTTGGAGACTGAAGAAAGCAGAGGCAGAGGCTAACGGACAGAACCTTTGGATTTGGAGATATTCAGAGGGCTCTAAGCTAAACCGGCTGTGTTCGGAGAAGAACAAGAACTCCAACATTTGAACTCACTACAATTATGTCATTAACTATGAGGTTTTTTTCATTCAGCTTCACAGCATTCATGTCATCTTTTATCCTTCCCTCTCTCTTCACCTCATCCCAATCAGTTACCAAATCATATCATTTTTATCTTTACAACATCTTTCATTTGCCCCCTTCTCTCCACTATAAAAGCCCCCACCCCAGTTCAGGCCTGTAGTATCTCTTACTTGGACTATCTGCAAAAATTCTAATTGATTTCCCTTCCCAATCCATCTTCCATACAGCACCACAACAATCTTCCTAAAAGTCTGACCATATTATCCTCCTCTTAAGAATCTTTGATGATTCCCTAATGCCTCTAGTCTAAGACAAAATACAAATTCCTCACCTTGATATTTAAAGGCTTTGTAGACTTGATCCTGCTTATCTTTTTATTTTACTTTACCAACTTATACATTTCGTAAGTTCCAGGCAAACCAACCCCCCTTAGTTTACTCTCTCTCTCTTGCCTCTTGGACCTTAATAAGGCACTCCCTTCTCACTTGACCTCCTGGTTCTCTTAAAGGTTCAGCAAAGGTGCCTCCTTCTGTATAGGAAGCCTTTCCTAATCCTTCCACTCATTTTTAGTTGTCTCACCAATCTAGAATTTTCTTTTATTTACTGATTGAATAAATATTATAGTCTAGTTTTTGAAAATAGCACCTGTTTTTCATTTTGTTCTGTTTTTTCTCAGTACATTTTTCATAATAGAAATAGATAAGCAAATAGATAAAAATATGAATGAATGAATAAATGTTGAACAGAATTAAATCCAATTGGAAGGGACTGGGAAGACTTGGAAGTGTAACTATTGTATTAAAGTGTTAAAGAATCCAGTCTGTCCTTAAACTCTCCTTTCACTAAAAATAAAGCAAAAAGTGCAGAAGAGTCCTAATGCCTCAGATTGATCACAGTGAAGAATATGAGTTGGAAGGGGCTTTACAAGGAAAGTCCTCTGAAAGAGATAACAAAAAGGCTTTCATGATCAAACAACGGATCTCCTTGAAAAGATGAAAAAGATTGCAATCAAGGGTATCACCAATTTAGAAAATTAAATCATTTGCAAAATCTAATTAAGTTCCTAATATGTTCTAAATTCTGAGGATACAAATATTCGAATAACCCCTCTTTCAAATAAAGCCTTCTTCAAAAAAATATATTTTAATAGGGAAATGCAACACAAAGAGGGATAATGGCTAGGGAAGGGAGTTTTGGTCTAAGAAGTCACAGGGATTAAGAGTCACTAGAGCCATAAGGCAAGTGACTATTGTGCCCTTTCTTGTAGAAAGAATAGTATTGATTTTGATTAATGTTTCCATCTCAAGAATGCGAGGTGGTTTTATGGTGATTGTGTATCAAGAAGATATGAAACATGATTGGAGGCAGTGGGGGACATTGACTAAATATAATGAGCTTGGTGGGTTTACACACATTCACCCACCTAATAATCCTCACAGCTTAGTCTCAGGATAAAATTCTAAAACTAAGGAGATAATCTCTCATAGAGATGAGGTTAGACATGTTTCCTACAAGTTCCAAAGGGCAAGGGAATTTAGGGGTAGGGAGAACAAAGGCCTGGGCTTCCTGGTGGATGGGAAATCTGGTATGGACTATATATAATAGGTTAGGTGAATTTTTGTTCGCCT
This sequence comes from Antechinus stuartii, assembly GCA_016696395.1. Lineage (NCBI taxonomy): Eukaryota > Metazoa > Chordata > Mammalia > Dasyuromorphia > Dasyuridae > Antechinus > Antechinus stuartii. Next base: position 24,597,075 of record MU174328.1, read on the forward strand.
CTGGATCAGAAGAACTTAAGCCTGGGGCAGCATTCCAAAACCGAGTGAATTAACTACCCCAAAGTTAAAGGTGGAACAATATAAGAATCCTTACCTCATAAAATAGTAAAAAACAGCAGAGGGGGGAAAATTTACAGAAAGCTTGGCAGGAAACCCAACTAAGCAAAATCTTCCAGAGGGCATTTAAGGATGAAACTGGAAGGATAAACATCAGATAAAAAACAGGAAAGATCTAATAATAAATTTTTACAAATTCATTTTTCCAATCAATGACAGTAGAGTCATCCATTTTGTACTCTACATTCCACTCCCAAATATGTTACATAAAGGAGCATAAAAGTCATTTTAAAAATAATAATAACAAAATCTGAAAAGAATCCTGGATTAGACCAAACATTCACAGAAAAGATGCATGCTGGAGATGGTGTTTACAGAGCATTGAAAAATTAATCCCCAAGCTTTCTAAAAGGATGTAGGATAAAATGGGGGTGGAGGGAATAGGTACTATTATTATTCCCCCCAAAAAAAGAACTATACCTATCTATAACTATCAACCCATGTTCCTACTTTCCTATCTCTATAAAGTATTTATTAAATATTTTACATGCATCAAGGACACCTTTGAGGAAGATCTGAGAAGGGAATAAGTTTTTTTTGTAAATGAGATTCTATAGCAGACCACACCTTAATAATCAATAATCCAAGAACTACTATTTATTAAACTCCTACTGTGTTCCAGACACTTTGATAAGTACTATCAATATAACTGACAAAAAGATGTAGAATACAATATATCATTGTGTTTACTATTTCTTGGTTATTTAAAAAAAAAGAATTTGAACTAGTATAGCAAAACTATATTCTAAAGCCTTTCCTTCTATATCAAAATCATACAAGATCTTGAGAGATTTAACAACAGAGATAACATTCCTTTGATAATTTTCTCATTTTTAACATTGAGAAGCATACAAAAGAGTGACACACTTGCCAAAAATATTCACTATCTTCAGGAATGTTTTGTTCAAGGTCCATAAGGAAGAACAATTTTCTATAGCTGTCTTCCAAATTCTTCTGCTTGAAGATGGCATTGCTCTGACTTCATCAGGCCCTAGAAATGCAGAGTCCTATAAATAAGGTTCATAATCACTCTAAAGAACCTGGCATATATGCAGAAAAACAAAATGGATAAAGAATGGCTGTTGTCAAGATTTTGACATGCATTTGGATTGGGTCATCCATAGAAGTGGTCCATCCGGATATATCTTATATTCAAATAAAAAAAATAATTATACCAGAAATGAACAGGAAGAACATAAGCAAAACTGTAATATTTCTTATATCCAGACCTCAGAGCTAATCTAGTCCAATTCTTTCATTTTACCACTAACAAAACCAAGCCTACAGAGGGCAAGTAATTTGTCCAAATCACATAGGTTACAATGGTAGAGCTGCATTTTGAACTTAAATCCTTGGATGCCCAAAACATTATTATTTTCACTGTACCTCCTTTCAACCATTCCTCATACTGCATAGTTATAAATTCCCCCACCACCAAAATCATCCTTATCATATGATACGGTTTCAAATTATGGAATATGAATAATAAAACAAAGAACATGATGAATACAGAGAAACTCAGAAAGAAACATATGAACTGATACAAAATGAAACAGTCTAAATACAGTGTATTCTATGTATACTAGTACATAATGTCTGCAACAATGTAAATGGAAAGAATCCATGTTTTAAATTCCACCATCATTATCTCCCATATTTTATGTATTCCAGTACAATTTTTCAATATGGAACCCTTAATTGAACACAATACTCCAAGCTTTGTCTATCCAGATGATTAAGACTCTTTATATTTCTTATTCTGAACTTTGGGGAAGGTATGGGAAGGGAAGAGGGAAAAGGAAAGAGTACACTGGTTGAATCACAAACCTGTAATTTCATCTCTGCAAAACTCCCTGAGGTGGAAATTTCTTCCACTGATGCAGAATGGCAGCTCAAGTTATTTATAGTCCTAGAACCACCTGGCACTTTTTTTTAGAGGTTATGACTTGCCCATAATCACACACCCTGAGGCAAGACTTGAATCTTGGTCCCCCAAGGCTAGCCCTCCATCCATTATGCCTTCTGACCCTCCTGCTAGTCATTATGCAGCCTAATATTACATTTCACCATAAAAATCTTATTTGGAATTTTCATCATCTTTCCCAAAGTTTATACCCAAGGAAACAGAATCTCCTGGCACATCCTACCAAAATGGATACAGTTCACACCTGAGCCTGCTATCAGTCTTACATTAGCTCCATCTGAAGAGGTTCATCCCTAAAGGGCTGGCCATCAAGTAACCAATTTTTTTAACCATAACCAACTCATGAAACATATTAAAGCATAGTAATCTGAGTTCATGAAAGAAGTGTCCATATTAGCAAAATCATAGCTATTTTCAAGTATTCAAGATTGTTATTAGGGCTACCATATCATATCATTGGCTCACTCTGAGCTACTACTGTTCAGTTGAAGCCCCTAAGTGTTTACCATGCATTCTGCTGAACTCATATCCCTCAAGCTCCACCTCATAAGTTTTATTAATCTTTTTTGTTGACCCAAGGGCACAAAGACATATAGAAAGCTTTCTCTAAACTTTCAAGTCTATCACAATATGTCTTTTAGAAAACTATATTCTTTCTGGAACTACAGTTTTCTTCACAGGGTTCTAAATAAATCCCAAAGAAGTATTGTCTCCTCAAGGCTCTCAGCTTTATGTCTGCAACTAAGTAGAGCTGGGAGGGAAGGATTTTTTGATCCAAACTGGATTGGTGTTCTTTTGCCAGGATAGGGGAGGGTCCCTCCCTGATAATTAAAATCTCTTGAGTTAAAGGAATTTTAAAAAAGGATACTTGATCTATTTCTCCTAACTATTCCAAATCCCTCATTTGGTAGCAAATTTGTTTTTTTCCACATAATGGATTTAGAACTACACTGTGGATGGGGAAAGCAAATTCATGCACAAGACTTTTGAAACCAAAAAAATATCTATTAAAGGATATTATATATAACCAACTACAGCTTCAGGAGGGCTGATGATAGGAGTGGGGATGCTGCAGTCCTCCAAATCTACATGTGAATTGATTATTCTGAATTAATGATTATTATAAGGCAAATTCAGAGAAGGATTCTCAACTTTTCCTTTCATACAAAAAAAAAAGTCCATTTCTGAGATATGTCAGAGCTATGTCCTCATTTTCAGAAGTCCCAGGATGGTGACTGGTAGATCAAATTGTTAACTGTTATTTCTATTTTCAGATTTATGCTTTAGAATCTCAGAGCACAGAATTGGGTGAGGGGAATGAAAGTATGAGAGTTGAATGTCCTCTGATTTACTACTCAAGATCAGCAACATGGAGAGTAGGAGGTAAGAGGGTCTTATCTGAAGTCATCTGACCTAAAATAGGAACTTTGGGGGGTTATTGGGAAAAGGGGAGGTTGCATTGGGTTTTAGGGATAAAACCAAAGGATTTATAAGAGGCATAGCAATTAACTGACAAGTGTCAAGAGAATGTCCTTCAGTTATTATCTCAAATGAGGAATCAAGACCTCAGAGAGTTATTTATGGATAGTTTTCTCTTTTTCCCTCTTGGGATTCCACATATCAAGCACTTAAATTCCATGGAGTTAAAGAGGATGGGGAACAGAAAAAGTATGGGGGAGAGGAGAATAACTTTCTAATACTAATAAAACTGTGTACAAATGTATTTGCATATATGTATTCCATAGCAATTTATATTTAATGCATTTACATTTCTTAGAGTGAGGAAGGAGAGTACTTGCAGTTAAGAGATTTTAAGAAGCAAAGTCATATCTTTATATACATATGAAACAAATTCAGAATACAGCAGGAGTTTTTACCCCGGGGGTCCATGAATATATTTTGAGGTATTCATGAACTGGGATTCCTATTATTTTATTTTGTGTGTTTAAAACATTATTCTGAAAAGGGGTCTAAAGGCTTCACCAGACTGACAAAGGTGTCCATGACACATACAAAAAAAGATTAAGAATCCCTAAACTACAGAGACTAGACTTTAAAGCACTCTGCAATGCTTTATCCAAGTTTTTCTGGCCCTACCACTCAAGAATATTTCTCTCTTTAACATAGTCCTAACAATCCTGAAGGAGAGTAACATAAGCTTTGAAGTGATTTGGGTAATTCTTGGTGTCTGGATTAGTCTCCAAGATGCCTCTCAATCCTTCTTCCCAGTTCTCCTTTCACATAACAAAGACAGAGCTTGAAAAAAGAGGATTTTAGTCTGTGAAGAAGAATTTGCCTTACCAATTTAAAATGCAAGTTTTTTTTTTTACAACCTAGTTTCTTACAAATTTAGCCCACCTTTGTTTGAAACCTGACTTATACTAATTGTTATGGCTCATGCTCAAAGTTTGACTTAAACAACTTTGACCATATCTCAAGCCTTGGATAGCTCCTAGAACCCAAATCCCAGAATGACCTCCTCCATGAAATCCAACATAATACTATAGAGGAAAAGATTAAAGGGCTTCTATCTTAATGCAGCCCATAAGGGAGAAGAAGAAAACTGCAGATCTAAGACTCAGTTTGTAGTACTTTCCTATTACCTCACTAAAGAGGATTTTTGAGTAAAGTGCTTATTGGCGTGGTAAATTAAAGAGACCTTAAATTAATTGCCTGCAAGTTCTCTTACTGTATTTAACAAATGGGGTCTCTGCTAAACAAATACCAAGAGTAATTGGGTCTTGTCCCCTCTAGTTTCTACCCTCCAAGTGGGAGTGAACAGCATAAGGATACCTAGCACGTGAGCAAGTAGCAGCAGCAGCTTGGGTCCTCCAAGGGCCAAGACAGCTCAGGCAGCAGCTACATGAATTCTGCTTGCTGCAGTCTCAGATCTGCTGGAAGTCCCAGCCTGATGGACAGTGTGGGAGTTAAGACAAAGGACTCAGTACAGCTTCCTTAAAACCTGTTTACTAAGATTCTAAGACACATTGATTCATAGCATGTTCAATCTTCAATAAATCATTTGCAAAATACAGGATCATAGATTTAAAATGCAAGGAATCCTAAAGATCATGGGTTTTACAAATGGAAACTGAGGTTCAGAGAAGTGAGATGAAGTGATTTGCTCAAGGTCACACAGTAATCAAAAGAGCCAAGATGTGAAAGAAGTCTTTTGACTTCAAATCCGGTGCTTTATCTATTGAATCACTCTTCCTTTCAAATTAGTTCATCCTAATTAGTTCATCCTAATTTAAAACATTTCACCTGGACAGATGACAATCATCCCTTTTTCCATAACCATATAGGCTTTAATTTTTCTCACAGAGACAATGAGGTAACACATGAATAAAGCTCTGAGACTAGAGGCAGGAATACCCAAGTTCAATTCTTGCCTCAGACATTAACTAGCTGTGTAACTCAACACAAATTATTTGATTCTGTCTGCTTAATTTCCTCATCTGTAAATGGAAATCCTAATAACATCAGCTTCCCAATGTTATTGTATCAGATGGGATCATATTTGCAAATAGTAGATGCTTAGTAATGTTTATTCACTTCTCCTTCATACCCTGTAGCTTTTTCTATATAGGAAAGTTATTTCTAACTTAACATTCCAAAAGATTTACAATTTTTTAAAAATATCAGCAACCAATAAACCAATCAAGTTAAAATTCTTACCAGAATCAGAGATGCAACAGGGCCATCTGAAATGTTCAAAGGGTTTGACTAAAATCAGAGGTTCCAGATTTAAATCTTACTTCTCATGCATCCTACTTGTTTGCTTATTCTCCTCTATAAAATAAAGGGCTTAGACCAGATAATCTCTGAAATCCCTAACAACTCAATCTCCATGATCCTAAGACCTCTTAGAGAACCTTACTGGTCTAGAGAAAAGGCTACTTCAAATATGCCATGGATGTAGAATTCAATATTATTTCATTTCTCTAATTCAAGGGATCTAAGCCTTTACTCCTTTTAAAATATATTTTGACACTTATTTATAATATGATTGGTTTCCTTTGTAATCCTATTTTATTTTATGCATTCAAAAACATTGTACTGAGAAGAGCTTTTCTGTCAGCTTCACTTGAGTGCCAAAAGAGTTCAAGACACATGATATAAAAGTTGGTTTAAAAAAAAAATTCTATTCTGATGAAATATAGATTAATTATTTTTAATTAATTTTTGTCCAATTAAGCATTTTCTTTCCCTCTCACCTCTCCTCTTCCCTCTCAGTGAAAAAATAAAAGACAAAGCCCTTCTAACACATGCCTAATCAAGCAAAACAAATTCCCTCTTTGGCACTATCCAGAAACATATGCCTCATTTTGCATATTGAATTCATCACTTACACTTTGGTGACTATTGTTGGTCAAACCTCTAAATAACTCAGTCATCCAAGATTCTGTCACAATTAGGTGGTACCTAGTCAATGAAGACAAGTGGTTTTCTTTTTTTTTTTAAGGATGGAACAGCAAGTAATTTATTTAGATTGAATCAGTGACAAGGGGTAAGAATAGTATGAGATAAATTAATACTAAAAGATATGTTTGAGATCTGATTAATCTTTAACAAAGCGGTATTTCTACACGCCATACATTTCTTTATAACCTGCACTACCATATTATAATGCTTTTTATTTTTTTTAATTTAATAACTTTTTATTGACAGAACCCATGCCAAGGTAATTTTTTACAACATTATCCCTTGCACTCACTTCTGTTATGATTTTTCCCCTCCCTCCCTCCACCCCCTCTCCTAGATGGCAAGCAGTCCTATACATGTTAAATAGGTTACAGTATATCCTGGATACAATATATGTGTGCAGAACCGAACAGTTCTCTTGTTGCACAGGGAGAATTGGATTCAGAAGGTATAAATAACCCGAAAAGAAAAACAAAAATGCAAGCAATTTATATTCATTTCCCAGTGTTCTTTCTTTGGGTGTAGCTGCTTCAAGACAAGTGATTTTCAACATAGTCAGTGGAATCACAGCTCTTCTAGTGAAGTTCAGATTCTCACTGTCTTTCCAGGTTTCCCAAAAAGTCAAAATCCTGGTAGACAGCATCAACTTCTCAAAGAAAAACTGGTCATCAGGTTCTATTACATGTACTTAAGAGACAACAAGCTTGTGAAACCACGTGTGTTGACTTCAGGTAGCAGTCCTCCCAATAATTAACACTGACTTTCCCAGGAGAGTTAGAGTCATTGCACAGTACACTGAATCACCAGTTTTCATAAGGGAAAGAATTTAAGTCCTAAGTTGTCATTAGTAGCCCAAGTCTCCTGTGGATACAACTATATAGTACAATCTATCCAGTTATACAGATGAGATCCAAGAAGGACAATCACCATCTACCCAATCAAGCCTTGACTCTCCAGGACTTTTGATGTCTCATAGGACAGTGGAGAAAAGAATTAAATTTGGAGAGAAAAAAAGTGCAAAATTAGAATTCTAAGAAATTTTGGAGGCAATATCAATTTACATGTAATAGAGTTTCCCCATCTCAGCTGCCTTGGATTCCTTCAAACTCAACTAGTGTCACCTTCTTCAAGAAGCCTTGCCCAACCCCACTTAATTATACTATCTTCCTCTGTTTATTATGCCTATTTATCCTATCTATATCTAGTTCAGACAAATTTTTTGCATGTTGTCTCCCCCTTTACACCATAAACTCCTTGAGAGAAACTCTTTGAGTTGCCTTTCTTTATGTTCTCACTTCTTAGCAAAGTGCCTGATATTCAATAAAGGCTTGTTGACTGAGTACTGACTAGCCTACTGAGATGTGTAGTTCAGAGGGACAAATATTTCCTCTCATCCTAAGAGCAATTTGGACTATCTCTTGATACAGAAGGGGAATTGTATTCATATGCAGGAGTTCTGAAAAAGATACACACAAGTGTGCAAGATAGTAGACTGAGAAGAATGGTTGGCAACTATATGGGCTGAGAAATGGCAGAAATGATGAAGATGGCATCCTCAGCCTAGATCAGGACTGAATGAACTGAGCTAAAAAGAAGTAGCAGTATGGGAAAAATTGGAGGTGGGGAAGAGAGACATAGAAAGGGGGGAGCACAAAGCTGTAACAGAGAAGGAAGATATTGAGGTGTGTTTTTTAAATCTTGCAGGCATATTAGAACAAAAAACTGAGACCAAAATTGTTCATTATAATCATCTGATCTGACTAAGGAAATCCTCAAAAGTCTATCCTTTCCCCAACTTTCCTTCCCTGTACCTGTCTATTAACAGCCAATATTTTAAGTTTTACAAAATATATAATGCTTTTCTTCCTTTCTTTTATTTATCTAAACATTTTCTGTATCCTCCATCTACTAGTTTGAGACATGAAACTTGCATTGCATGCTTATTCCATCCCAAGAAAATGGTGAATGGAGTAAATGAAAGTTATCTGAAAATATATGATATGCAAAGTATTTTGGCCAAGCCTCTGTCTACATCTTGGGAATTTTCCTGACTTGGTCTTCAGAGCTATTATGATTACATTAGCTCTTTATCTGACATAAACTCCCTAAAATAGTAGAAAAAGGGACCCGTGGAGACCTGAAAGGCATCATATTGCCTTTAGGCTGAAAGCAAGCTAATTGGTTTAAAAAGAGAGTGGCTGTTTCATTTTCAGAGTGAAGATACACAAGATCCAGGATGCATATAGCTTCATCCTGTCCAGAAGGGAAACAATGAGGATCAAGTACCATCTAGCAAGCTTTACCTTCCATAGTAATACCTGCAAGTATTACATTTTAAAAAAGTAACTGAATCAGAGAAAAATTGCAAGACTTGTCCATCTTCCCACGGTTAGCAATGTCAAGAACAACACTTGAACTCAGTTCTTGGCAGCAAGTCCAACATTCTGTTATACTTTATTGCCTCTCAGTCACAAGATCTGAAATAAAACTCTAGTTTTGCTTACATGCTGTCTGTATAACACTAAACAAGTCATTTTCCTTAACTGTATGATTGAAGAAACTGAATGATTAACTGGATGATCTCCTAAGGTACAGTATAGTGCTAGACCTGATTCTATGACTTTCCCTCTTGCTCATGACCCATTCCCTCTTGCCAGAAATAACAAGGTCAAGAGGGAATGAACCATTAGGAACCATGGTGGTTTTCCTAGTTTTAGAGTTCCAATAGTTTTCTTAGACTTCTGTACATAATTTCCCTGCATGGCTTACCAGAATTCTCAAGGCCATCTTCATCTTTATTCCTCTCTCCCTAAGCTCTGCCATCAAAATTCTCTTTCTACAGCTATAATTCATTCATTCATATCATTTATCTCTGGACGTTTTCTTCCTCTGGAAATATCACAGTCCAAGGAACAAGATCTGTCCCTCTTAAATACCAGAGGATAGGGGTGCATAGAGAGGGCATTTTCTGGGTAAAGATTGTGCTTTGAATAGCATGTCACACTAGAGGCCCCAAAACAAAAGAAGAAAAAACCAGAAACTCCTATTAAGTCAAAGAATCACATAAGCAGAAAGAGAAATGCACTCACATTTTACCTCTAAATGAAACACAAGATTCTGGAAGGCTTTTGAAAGTAAATGAGCGCCAGGAGGACATAAAACTGATTAAAGAGAAGTCAGGCTAGTGCTGTGCACCTGGCTACCTCTACAGATGCCTCCAGGAATGAACCAGACTAGAAAGCATGAACCCAGGGGTTATGGGGTCCCTACAGTCACACCAACTACCCAGGCACCAAGAATATGAAAGAGAAGATAACAGAGTCTAGCCTGGAGGATGCACTACTGAAATTTAATAATATGGTAACCAACTCTGCCACTAAGCCCCAGGACCAGACTTCATTTTTTACCAAGAAGCTTAAATGGAAGCAAAAATACTAATTTCATTTTTTTTTGTTCCACTAAACCAAGTCAGAAAGCCAAAGGTTTGCTCAGACTCCGCATGTGGGATGGGGGAATTAAGGATCACTCCAGGCAAGAAGCTACTTCTAATAACAATACTTCTAAGCCATCACTGAAGCCTTGTTTTATTCCCTGACAATAAGAAACTGCAGCAATCTACAAGCTCATAAGCCAGTCTTCAGAAGCTCCCTTAATGCCAGCATCGTCCCTCTGTTAACTATCTGCAATCTATAATATATGAATCTTGTTTATAAATAGTTATTTGCATGTTGTCTTCCCTATTTGCCTTTCTTTGTGCTTAGCACAGTACCTGGCACATTCAGCATATACAGTGGTTATATGAATTCTGTAGTGCAGGGAATATAGCCACCAAAGAGGCATCACAGATGGAGGAATGAAATACATAGATGTAATGAGCAAATTCATGGATAGAGTGGGAACTCTTCCTTGTGTCAATCAACCAAGCCCAGTGTCTGGTACACTGTAAGATTTTAATAAATGTTTGCTGAATTGGTACCTACTCTGTGTTAGACAGTGAGGGTATACAAAGGCAAAAAAGGAAACAGGTACTTCCCTCAGAGACTTTGCATTCTATTGGGGAAAGAGTTCCTAAACAATTGTTGACTTATCAATAACAATAGTGTTAAGTCTCAGTCTAAAAATGATTCCCAAGTCTTCCTCCAATTGAGTAAGGATGAGGAACTTTTAGAATCAAAATATCTGGATCAGGAAGAAGAGAAAGTTTAGTTATCAGACGCCAGTATTTGCAACATTTATTCACGGTGTTTGTTTGCTTAGTCAGATCTCTTTTAATCTCAACTATGTATCTTTCTAGCATGGAGCCATAGAAAATGCACTAAATTCAGAGAGAATTTGAGTTAAAATCCCATATCTGCTATTTTTATGATTTAGGCCAAATTGCTCAAAATCTATAAGTCTCAGTTTCTTCATTTGAAAAATGGGCATTAGTTGACTTTTGAGGTTTCTTCCAGCTCTAATACTATTCTATGATTCATCTCTAGGTACATTGGTCTGAGATCCCCTTAATTACTGATCTACTCCTCCAGGCTCCAAATACCTCAAAAATACTTTGGATTTCTTCCTTCAAAAAATTATCTGAGAATCTCTCATATTTCAGTAATAAAGGGACAATACAGATCTTTTTACACAGCCCTCCCACTTGAAAATGAATTCAGACTAATTTTCAATCACTATACTCTTTCAGGAAAATCATTATAGTATAGGTCCAATCAAGCTTGTATATACTGTAATATCTGGTGGATTTCTTTGTCATTCTTTCATATGGCATGCTGGTCCTTAGAATATATGTTAGAATAGAAATCTGTTTTATCTGCTTTTTTTATGAGAGAAGGAGGAAAAGAAAGAGGGAGGGAGGGAAGGAAGAAGAGAGGCAGGGAGGCAGGAAGGCAGGAAGGTAAAGAGACAGGAAGGAAAGGAGGGAAGGAGGAAAAAAGGAAGGGAGAGAAGGAGAGAAGGAGGGAGAGAAGGAGAAAGGAAGGGAGGGAGGGAAGGAGGGAAAAGGAAGGGAGAGAAGGAGGGAAAAAGGGAGAGAGGGGAAAAAAGAAGGGAAAGAAGGAGAGAGGGAGGGAGAAAGGGAGGAAGGAAGGAAGGGAGGGAAAAAGGAAGGGAGAGAAGGAGAGAGGGAGGGAAAAAGGGAGGATAGGAGGAAGGGAAAAGCAAGGGAAAGTATCAAAAATTGATGATAAGCACAGAAGGGCTTCACACAGTGGGTAGCCTGTGAGCTGACTCTGGAAGAAAGTTAGATTCTATGAGAAAAATCATCCTAGGCATAGGGGGCAGCATTTGCAAAGGTTATATGAGGGGAAAAAAAATCCTGCATTGGAATAGAGGGCCAAGAAAGAATAGTGTCTTTCAAAGAGTTTTCATGAGTATAAGAAAATGAAAATAACAAAAGAGATGGAAAGAAGTGTGTGAAACTGGAAAGGGATGAATGTGTTCATGTACATTTTCTCATGAAAATGGTAGTAAAGGTAAAAGGTGGGATTTTTGGCTTTTTGCCTCAAAAGATGATGACCCCAAAAAACTTTAATTGATTATTATGAACTTCAACATTTGTTTCTTGAGTTCAACACATTGAAAATTATAACCAGCAATGTCTCCCGAAGGAAGGCCCTTTATATTGAAGATGTTAGACTGGCTTTCAAATTCATTTGCCTCTTCTGTTCCTTCCAAATCATGCACCTTTATTTGCATTACTATTTATACTATTACAGACATTCAGCAACCTCTCAACTGTCACTTAAATGATATAGAGGGAAGGGGGCTGACTCTAGACTCAGAAGAGATGGGTTCAAACCCTACCTCTGACATTTCAAGCCTGAATAAGTCACAACTTCTCTGGATCTCAGTTTTCTCAATTGTAAAGTTAAATGATGGGGGCAGAGGTGATTACATGGACTCTTTGTTCTTTCTAGCACTATATCTATGATTCTATGAACCTATGGAACTAAGACAAAAATATGACAGGGCTGACCAAAAGAGCCAAGAATTTGGAAAAAAATATGTAGAGAACTGGCAGATACTATAAGTCAGGTTGAAGATGTTAATTCAAAAGAAGTTTTAAAAGAGTTGGCAAGGGAAAAAGGAGTTACTAGGGGTCTGGAAAAGCAAGAGGATCTCCTTCAGGTAAGTTGGTTAAGTCATTAAAAAAGGTATTGGTCTAGAGTCTAGGCAGGAAAGCAAAAAAGATAGAAAGTTTCAGATTAGGAGACTGCAGCCAAAAGTTCAGAGGCTCAGCTAAAGAAACAACAAGAATTGGAAAACGTAAGTCGTGCCATCTGGGTGATAAGAAGTCTAAGTGACAACTGCACCCCTGAGTGCCAAGAAGAGAGACAGGTTTCTAACAAAAGGATGTATTGTCCAGGAGTTTTCCAATCACCGTGCATCTAAGGTCAGAATTGGTATCCAAGTATAAGTAGCCCAGAGCCCAAAGATAGAGGCAGATGGAAAGAGCACTAACTAGAGTCAGAGGAACTCAATTCAGATCCCATCTTTATTACTTCCTATCTGTGGGGAACTTAGCTAAGTCACTTAACCTCTCCAAACTTTAGTTTCTTCATCTGTAAAATGAAAGAATGGATAAGACAGTCTTTAAGGCCCTTTCTAGCCCTAAATATATAATCATCCATAGCCACACTTGACTAATAAGGGAATAGAGTGTCAGGGACTGAGGAAGTTCCCAGCACAATTAAATGGTTAAGATAGTGGGATAACCATGTAAATGATAGCATACTAGATTAGGGTTCTGGATTTGTAGTCAGGGAATTAGTTGTTCAGTCATTTCAGTCATGTCTGAGTTTTCATGAGCCCATTTGGGGTTTTTGGCAAAGATACCAGACTGGTTTGCCACTTTCCTCTCCAGCTCAATTTACAGAGGGGAAACTGAGGCAAACAGAAATATGTGACTTGCCTAGGGTCACACACAGCTATTAAGTGTCTGAGGCAGAAATTTTTTTACTCAGGTCTTCCTGACTCCAGGCCTATAAACCCAAGTTCAAATCCTACCTCAGACACATCAGCTGTGTGACCTTGAGTAAGAACTTTAATGTCCTTCAATCTCAGTTCTGTCATCTGTAAAATAGGGAGAATAATAATGTTTGCTTCACAAGTTAAGTGTAATCCTGAAGTGAGATAATATATGTGAGATATGTTATAAACATTAAAGAATGCTTATTTCTCCCCAAAAAACTCTACATTTCAAAGCTATTAAAAAGTTATTATTATTAATAACAATCATAATTATTGTAAATCTGCTGTAGTCCCCTACTTTTATAACCTTCTTAAAAGCAAATATTCTACTGCCCAACTTCCTAAGAGCCAGAACAAGGTCATAGACTTGACGAAGAGTAACTATGTGAGGGGCAGCTAGGTGGTACAGTGGGAAGACTTATTCTTGCTGAGTTCAAACATGGCTTCAGACTAGCTGTGTGACGCCAGGCAAAACACAACTATTTTTGCCTTGGTTTCCTCATCTGCAAAATGAAATGGAGAAGGAAATGGCAAACTACTCCATTATTTTTTCCAAGAAAATCCCAAATGGGGTCATAAAGAGACAGACTTGACTGAAAAAGGACTGAACAACAATAACAACAACAAACCACACCTGAGGATTCCTCATGGAAAGATAAGGAGAAGAAACAATCAATAAAAAACCCACAGATCTCAGCATCAGGCTTCTCTGCCTGCAGGTTTTATGGAAAGGGAGGGAAGTATTTTTTTCTTTTTTATCCATAAGTTAAAGCACAGTCTTTAAACGAGTCATAGGAAACATCTTGGGAGTAAATTTGAAAGGAATAAATAAGACCACATTGTTTACCAATCGTCCAGCTCATCAGTCATACCCGTTGAAAGCAAGCTCTCTGGAGGGCCCAAAGAATAAGCATTCTAGGGCTACTGGAAAAATCCCTGCCAAGAATTTTCAGCTCCTAATGCAAGTCAATGTAAGGGAGGGCTCAGATGTTAGTGTTAACCCCAGCTTCTGTAATTAAGCACAGCAAGTACGAAGGTCCCACTCAGACTTCAAAGCGCATTGTGCCTCTATTAGCTAAAATCTGAATTGGCCAAAACAGCACCAGGTGGTGCTACCAATTTTGACTTCTTGCTGGGCGATTGTCACTCAATGTTAGCCCACTCAAGTAGCCCTTTCTTTCTCCCGGAACACCTGTCAAAGAACAAAACTGAATAGGGAGGATCAGGATCAGAACCAATAATATATATATATATATATATATAGTACTTTTCAGTTACCAAATGCTTAACATAGGTGTAGACATTGAGGGAATTATTTCCTATGTAGATTGCCAAAGGCAAATCACCCAAAATGGCAGTGATGAGTAAGCTCAGGAGAATTAATGTAATGTTGTTTTGCATTTTAAAATTTTTAAAATTTAAAATTTGTTTTGCATTTTAAAATGGACTGATCCCCTAGTGAATTAGGAGTGTAAAGCACTAGAGGTTAAGAAAACTGAAATTTAAGAATAATTTGAAGGACTTCACTACATTGACACAGTGCATTTTTTACCTATAAGGCAAAAAATAAAGATAATAGGATAAAATTTTTACTTCAAATTAAAATTATCTGCTTGTAACTATTTTATTTAAAGTGTTTTATACAGAAAGGAGAAATAATAGTAAATTAGAGAGAACTATTTTAAAAGTCTGTGTGCATTGACATCTGTTCCTAAGCTCTGGAATCCCTAATACTCCCTCTGTGCCTCATACTAGTTGTTAAATAACCTTTGATCTCAGTTTCTCCATCTGTAAAACGAGGAGATATTTAGAAACTATTAATTAAATAATTTCTAAGATTCATCTCAACTCTATATTTATGATCTTAAGATATCAGGACCCAGCGCACCAGTGTCATTATCTGGGAGTAAGACCCAAGGCCAGACCTTTCACTTAACAAGAAGAATCTTACACTAAAATGTGGAGATGGCCTACCCAGCATTTGATGGCTGTCATTTCTGTAACAGAGGGAAACTCAGCCATAAAGTGCAATAAGATTACCCATCAATGTGGCTGGCAAGACGGCAGAATTTGGACACTAGGAGAATTATCACATCAGTGAGTTTTAAAACAAAAATGAATTAATAGCTAGGGAGTGAATTCAAGTTGATAGGTTTTTTTGGTTCAGCATTTTGCAATAAAGCAGCAGTTGTTCTCATCCAGAGACCTTCAAGAAGTTACTTGCCATTTTAGAATCCAAGTAGAACCTACAGGTTTACTACACTTTGAGTCAGGAAGATATAAATTCAAATCCTGCCTCTGGTACTTACTGGGTCACTTAATCCTGTTTGCCTCAGTTTTCTTACCTGTAAAATGAACTGGGGAGGAAAATGACAAACCACTCCAATATCTTTGCCAAGAAAACCTCAAATAAGATTACAAAGAGGTAGACATAACTGAAAATGAACTGACTGAACTGATGTGATCCTTCACCTCTCAGTTTTAGTTTTCTCATTGATAAAATGCAAGTAATAATAGCAACTACCTCACAGAGTTGTTGCAAGGACCAAATAAGATGACATCTGAAAAAGTATTTCACAAATCATAAAGTGCTAAACAGGGTATCTCAAAAATCTTAATATAGTTTTAAGCTAAAGTTTAAAATGTAGTAGACTTTTCTGCTTTCACTTTAAAATGCAATAAGACTTTTAGGACACTGAATGAATGCTAGCTCTTATCAAACTATTATGAGGAAGAGTTAGGAGTCATTGGAAAGGGATGGCAAGATTAAAAAACAAATAAATAACACCCCATGTAGACCAGGTCAGTCCTAAGGACCTTATAAAGCAAACAGGAGAAGAAGAGAGACTGCATGAGCAGCTTTTGATTAAGTCTTAGCTCTGATCATAACCTACAAAGGGTGGGGTGATCTGACCTGTCTCCACTCAAATTTCCCCATTGTACTAAATCACTTTATATTGACTGTTCCTCCCTCTTTATAAAAGCTGGTTGGCCAAGACAAGCATTTGTATAACATGCCTTTAATAGTGGTCTATGGGGGCCATGTTTTATTGGACAGCTCTGAGATTGTAAGAGCTGGAAGTTCCCACTGCCAGTTTTAAGGATGATATACAGTGATATGCTAGGGCCATATCAGAATGGGTTTGTGAAAAGAGATTGTTAAATTGTCAGAGTGAGCTTGCAAAATTGGCAAATACTACAAATTAGGGCTTGATTTATTGTTTCATCAGTTATCTCATCTTAAGAAAATGATGGATAAAATGGTAATAATGCAGATAAAACTTGAGAGAGTCATAATTACAAAGAGTTGATTGTTAAACATATACCAATATACCTCTAGCTATATGCCTACCTAAAAGATTATTTGAGCTGTTTAAAGTTTCTCCCAACCAGCACAACCAAAATTTTCAGAATTTCAGAATTCACTTTGATTTACCCTAAAGGAATGAGGTGGTTGAGAACTACCTTAGGATGTTGGAATCCAATATAGATACTTACCCAAAGTATGACTTACTAGGAAAGCCCATGCCAGAAACTCTAATTAAGTTTCCTTTCTAGCCAATAACCAAATGAAAAAATGGGAGAACTAGGAGGGACTAGAGAAGAAAGTCCCACCTCCAAGTTGACCCTTTAGAAAGAGAATTTCAATACCCCTCTTTCCTCAGAGGGAAGGATAAGAAAAGAGAGAATTGTCAGTCACCCTAGCCTCCACTATGACACCTAGTGGTTACAATTATTTTAATCATCCAAAAGAAGCCATTAATCCTAACTCAATATCTGACTATAAGTTTCAGGACCCTAGGGCTGCCATGTCTCAGCTTCTTTGGTGATACATGGGCTAAGGAACATGACCAGCCACTTCCCAAGCAGTGTCCCATTTGGATTAAAAAGAAATAAGCAAGTAATCTCCAGTTCCACAACTACAACACCACACACACACACACACACACACACACACACACACACACACACACAATCAGGAGATAAATACAAGAGAATTATTTATTTTAACACCTTTCCACGAGAGTAGAGCCCATGAGCCTCTTGATTTAATGTTCTGAAGAGGTGTAGGAGAGAATGCTACAGATGTGTAAATTCTCCAGAAACTTAAGCCTTTAAATTCTCCTGCACAGGGGCTGTCAGAAAGCAATATTTTTTTGAGCTACGGATTCCAATAAAACTCACTTCGAGATGATGAAGCTTTCCTTGGTCGCCTAAGGGTTGATATATGAATAATCTGCCAACGTTATGCCATGTCACTTAAATATTCCTTCAGAGATTTGTCAGAAGAAAATTTAAGTAAAATTAAAGTTCAAATGGAAATGAAAAATTAAGTTATGATCGGAGCTATAATCTCATATTGGATTTTTTTTTAACCACCGAGAAAAACTCCATTTAAGATTTCCTGTTTTGTATTTATGGAGGCAACACAAGTTATTCCCACTGAGTCTGTTTAAAATCCCAATATGATGGGCCTTGGCCTCCCCTTCTCATTTGGATGCTGAACCTGACTCCAGGGGAAATACAAAGCAGCCTCGGCTTCTATGGTCAATCCATTTTTAATCATTTTTTCTTTATTGGAATTTTCATAGGAGTCCAGGTACAAGAGACACAGAATTAAATACTAAGTCATAAACAAAGCACAACTGGAGGGAAGAATGTAGTGAATGTTAAATTTAGTCCCCAAAGATACGAATACTCTTTCCAAAATTCCTACCCCCTTTGAGAGAGAGAAAGAGAAAAGAAGAGGGGCTGAGAAGACAGAAGCCTCTGAAGCTGACAGCATGCTGTTTAGAAGAAGACCCCCTCAAAATTCAAATGCTTATCCACAGCTTGTCTGAAATTCTGGAGTCTATGAATATCACAGACATCTTCTCTCCAGGGTTTCAGAGCACGCCCTGCTTTCTCTCTATCAGGCTTAGGAAACAGCTGTGATGGAGAAGGAGGTGACAGCAAGCAGAAGTCTGGAACCCCCAGGAGATAAGTTTAGCTTGACCACAGAGCGGAAAAGCAGCATCCTAAATGCTGGCATTTACCCCACACCAAGCTGTTCGTGCTATGTCTGCTCATAACCTGATGCCAAAGGAGATCATATGCTACAGCCTGAAAGCAATTCCCCAAGAGAGCAAAGGATGGCATACAGTGCACCCCATGCTTCAGGTGTCTAAGGAGAGCATAATGAACATATTAATGAATCCAATGGACCATCTAGGCCATACCCAAAGCAGTCTAATTCCCAGCTGAGAATCAACAGAGATTATTTCCTGGACTGAAGACCTTTCAATTAGCAAAAGACAATCCTGGAAATCATTCCAAATTCCTCAGATTTTGCTTTGCTTCCAATACTAAACCAAATTGAAGGGTGGAGATAAAGCAGGGTGGATATTCCAGATGAGAGCAATGTCAGAAGCAAGACACAAAGGCGTGTTTAGGGGACAATAAGTAGGCGGGTCTGCCCTGATGAGAAAAGTTCTAGGAGAGAGTTGGCGAGGATGGGTGATAAGGTGGGAAAGTAAGCTGAGAGCGGATTGTGATGGGTGCCAAGCTAAAGACAATTCTATTTTCTGAATTTTTAAGTAAAGGAATGACTTGATTTAAAAAATTAGTATGTGGTGGATTTTAATCTTACTATAATACTTAAGATGGATTGGAGCAAAAAACAGGAATAAGGTCCTAAAGGTCCAGATTAGGACACTAGTGATCACTGTGTGATCTTAGCTTGCTGCACTTTTTCTTTCTGAGGAAAGCTGTAGAATTAGGGTGGCAGGAGTAGGAGGAAGGTCCTTCTGATTCTAAATCTAGCAAATTTTAAAAACCTGGAAAAGGTCAAGAAGAGAACAAGGAAGATGGACAATGGCCTTGAGTTTATGACCTATGAGGAGCAGTCAAAGAACCTGTTTAGCCCAGAGAAATTTCAGGGGGAAATGATAGTGATTTTCATGTATTTGAAAAGTTATACTTTGAAAAGCAAGCATTTATCAAGTACTTACTAGGCACCAGGTTCTATGCTAAACACTGAGGATTCAAAGAAAGGCAAATATAATCTCTGTTCCCAACAAGCTCAGTCTAGTGCAGAAGACAATATGCAAACAACTATGTATGAACAAGATACATACAGAGTAAAGGGGAGGTAATGTCAGAGGGAAGGCTCTAGCATTAAGAAAGACCAAAAAAAGTTTCTGCAAGAAGGTGCAATTTTAGCTGAGACCTGAAGGAAACCAAGGGGTAGTAGAAAAGAAGAAAAAGGTTTCATGCATGCAGGGAAGAGGGGAGGAAATAGTCCATCAAAATTCATTGAGTAAGGCAATAATATTTTTTGTAAGGAGCAGCAAAAAGGTCAATGTCATTGGAACAGCACATGGAGGAGAGTAAAGTATATAAAAAAAAAACTTCAAAGGTAGAAAGGGGCAAGGTTAGGAAGTGCTTTTAAAAGCCAAACTAAGGCTTTTATATTTGACCCTGCACAATAGGGAGCCAGGATCAGAAAGGAATGGATAGATTTAAGGTAAACTCAGGATGTTTTCCAACAACCCATGTCACTCAACTTATTCTGAATATCTTTTTTAAAAGGGAATACAAACTCTTCCCCAATATACAGCAGGATGAAAGGTTTTATTTTTAACTTTTATTTGCCTCCTCCATTAAATCATAACCTCCTTGAAGGCTGGAACTGCCTTTTGCCTCTTTTTATATCCCCAGTGCCTTAGTACAACACATGAACCATAGTAACTACTCAATAAATATTTATCTATTGAATAATTGCTTGATAGAAGATTCAGAAAGATTCCATCTTTTTTAAAAGAAAGAATGATAAAAGTAGAACTTTCAGAGGGGCATATACAAGCAATGAAAATTAGGGAAAGTCAGAATATCAATGCAAGAAAAGTTATGTATGTATTCTGATCTCAAGATCTTTATTCATTTGCTGAGAACTTCCAGGCTTAGAGGAGAAAATTTTAGTAGTTTTTCTTCTTTTTTTTTTTTTAAACTACACAAGGCCTTTATGAGAACAACAGAGCACTATACAAAAATGATGTGTCCCCCCTGCACATGGGATGAAATGATAATAAGCCCAATTTTTGACATGATAAGTTTGAACTAACAGGTAGACAACTAAGTGTGGATGTCCTCCAGGCCTAAGCTCAGATGATAAATCAAAGCTAGAATTGTAGATTTATAAGTCATCCTCACAGAGCTGGTAGCTGAAATCATAAAAGTAGATTAACTCCCTAAGGAAATAAGTTTAGAAAAAGAAGAACACCAATCAACTTACCAGGAGGGTTACTTTATTGAACTAGATAGAATAACAAAATTCATCTAGATGACCCAAAGATCAAGAATCTCAAGGAAAATAATAATAATTTTTGAAAAAGCGGGAATGAAGAGGGGCCTGGCATTCCCAGATCTCAAACTATATGATAAAATACTAACCAACAAAACTACTTAGCATTATTTTTTTAAAAAAGAAAGAAAAGTTGATCAAATATAATAAATAAGACAGAAATAATTGGAACACATTAATCTAGTACTGCATAAATTTAAATATACTACCTACTTAGGTAAGAATTCCCTATTTGCCAAGAAATTTTGGGGAAAGTAAAAAATATTTTGGCAAGATTTAGACCTAAGAGGAGCCTCATTATTAAAAATTAGAAACGAATAGAGAAAGGTACTTTTCACAATTATGATTAGGAAAAGAATACTTAAGTAAAGAAGAGACAGAGATTGCCATGAAAGATAAAAGCAGCCTTTTCAATTACATAAAATTGAAAATATTTTAAAAGAAAAAATCAATGCAGCTATCATTAAAGGAGAAGCACTTAATTGGGGAAGATTTTGGAGAAAGTATTTTTGAAAAAGGTCCAATATCACACACATACATGTGTATATATGTGTTTATGTAGTTCCTATCAGTTTTCTATGCAAGAGCAAGAGCCACTCCCCAAGAGGTAAAGAGATAGTTTTAAAAAAAAAAGAAAGAAAAAAATGCAAGCTATGAAAAACCATATGGAATAAAATTCCAAATGTCTAATTATAAGAAGAAATAAAAAATAATTAAAATAAATTTAATGTTGTACTTAACATTCATCAAAGTAGCAGAAATGGCAAAAGATAAAACTGGTAAATATTGGAAGGATAGTAGTGCAAACATATTATAGGAGCATAGGCATGCTGATGCTATTACCAATATTGTTCTGTATTGTTCCAACCATTCATGAAAAGAATTCAAAATTATGCTTACCTTACCCCCTAAGAATCACTAAATTATGCATACTTTTGCTCCAGACATATTGTTACTACTACTAGGCAGCTATCCCCAAAGAGAGATAAGAACACTCATGCACAAAAAAATAGATAGCAGTATTTTGGGGTCACAAACTAAGTGATCATCATTGAGATATACAAAGTTTGATGCATAAATTTGATGGAATATTATTGTAACATACCAAATAATGAAAGGGAAAAATACTGAGGAAGATTTGTACAAACTGGTACAAAACTAAGTAAGATGAGAAGAATCATAACAATGATATGAATAAAAATACCAAAAAAAAACTTCAAAACTCTTCTCAGTGCATCTCTGAATCATGACATCAGAAAATTGACAGTAAATCATATCTTAACACCTCTTAATATCTTTCTTAATAGAAAGACAATAGACTACAAGGTAGAGTGATGCATATATTTTCTATTTAATGACTGATTTTCCTGACAATCTACTTTTTACAAAGTAAAATTCTATTGAGAAGGAATAGGAGTCAATGGAAAGTGGCAATATTGTTAACAAAGAAAAAAGAGAGAGAAAGAAAAAAGAAAAGAAAAAAGCACCAATAAAACACTTAAAAAGAAAAAAGGATAGAAAGGCTGACTACCTGGTTTTCAAAACATGCATAACACAGAGCTATAAAGAAAAGAAAATTGGATTTCAAGTCAGAGGATCTAGAGGATCCTGATTTTTATTTGGAATCTGTGAAAAATCTGGGCAAGTTCAATAATCTGTAAGTCCATTTCCATATGTCCAAAATGAAGGAGTTGAGCTAGATAACTTCTAACATCCTTCCACTTCTAAATCTATTATATCCCATGTATTTCAGGATGAAGTTAAGTATCTCTACTGCTTAATAATTATCACAAGATAATTTATGGGGCAATAGCCATAAATAACACAGAAGAGTAGAATCGACATCTTACATAATTTATCAACCTTATCATAAGAAATATCATTCCATATAGTTCAAAAATCCCAATTTAATAGAACAGTTTATATTCTCAGATACAAGTTTTTTTGTCTTTTAAAAAAAAAAAACAATTGCTAGTTATTTTTTGTGAAATCTTTTATTTTCCCCTGTGTTTTACACATTAGGTCTGGCTAAATTAAATGACTTTAACTTTCATCAAAAGGTATGTGCAGAGCTTATCTAATAAATAGGTCAACTAGTGTAATCAGAGGGGTCCAAACAGGAACACTTTCCCAAAATTGTCTCTATCACTGGCTTGCCACAATGCCTGAAATTTCTACCATTAGAGCCATTTTTTAAGATTATTTTTTTCTGAAAGTCATCTTTTATATCAAAGGACTAATATAGCACCCATATGTATTTTTTGCTGCTTATAATATTCTTTTGTTGTTGTTGTTTCTTTTTTATTGAAGTTTTTTTTATTTTCAAAACATATGCAAGGATAATTTTTCAACAATGACTCTTCAAAAACCTTGTGTTCTAATTTTCCCCCTCTTCCTCCCACCCCCTCCCCTAGATGGCAAGTAATCCAACACATGTTAAACATGGTAAAAATTTATGTTAAACCCAATATAGGTACACATATTTATACAATTATCTTGCTGCACAAGAAAAATCATCAAAAAAAAAAAAGAGAAAGAAAATAAAATTCAAGCAAACCACAATAAAAAGGGTGAAGATGCGACACTGTGATCCACCCTCAGTTCCCACAGTTCTCTCTCTGGGTGTAGATGGCTCCTTTCATCACTAGATCATTGGAACTGGCCTGAATCATCTCATGTTGAAAAGAGCCATGTTCATCGGAACTGATCATTATATAATCTTGTTGTTGCCATGTACAATGATCTCTTGGTTCTGCTCATTTCACTCAGCATCTGTTCATGTAAGTCTCTCCAAGCCTCTCTGAAATCATCCTGCTGATCATTTCTTACAGAACAATAATATTCTATAACATTCATATGCCATAACTTGTTCAGCCATTGTCCAACTGATGGGCATTCACTCAGTTTCAAGTTTCTAGCCATTACAAAAAGGGCTGCCACAAACATTTTTGCACATGTGGGTCCCTTTCCCTCCTTTAAGATATCTTTGGGATATAAACCCAATAGAAACACTGCTGGATCAAAGGGGTAACCACAATTTGATAACCCTTTGGGCATAGTTCCAAATTGCTCTCCAGAAGGGTTGAATCTGTTCACAATTCCACCAACAATGCATCAGTGTCCTAGTTTTCCCACATCCCCTCCAACATTTGTCATTATCTTTTCCTGCCATCTTAGCCCATCTGAGAGTATACTTCAGAGTTTTCTTAATTTGAATTTCTCTGATTAATAGTGATTTAGAGCACCTTATCATATGATTAGAAATGGTGTCAATTTCTTCATGTGAAAACTGTTCATATGCTTTGACCATTTATCAGTTGGAGAATGGCTTGAATTCTTATAAATTTGAGTCAATTCTAGATATATTTTAGAAATGAGGTCTTTATCAGAACCCTTGAATGTAAAAGCATTTTGCCACTTTATTGTTTCCCTTCTAATCTTGTCTGCATTAGTTTTGTTTGTACAAAAACTTTTTAACTTAATATAATCAAAATTATCTATTTTGTGTTCAATAATCATCTCTAATTCTTTTTTGGTCACAAATTCCTTCCTTCTCACAGATCTGAGAAATCAATCATATGTTATTAATCTATTAAATTAACTACCTGGTTGCTAGTTGTTGCCCTTCATTCTTGAAGAGGACAAAAATGACATCACTATGTTAGAATCAGTGTGCTCTTCTGCGGGTATGAGCTCAGAATTCTCTCTCACAGCTTGGGCACAGATTGTTCATGTAAACATTTGGGGAAGATTCTCTAACTTTGAACATCTCATGTTTCATCTGGGATAATCCAATAATGGTTTGCAGAATAGAGCACATAGAGCTCATAGAGCACAGTACCTTCTCTGATGAGGGCACCATGCTGGACAAACCTGTACCAGTATCTCCCATGTCATTCAATCAATTCTAAAGTTCTTAGAGAGACCTTGAGAGTGTTCTTGTGTCTTTTTTTCTGACTATCATATGAGCACTTGCCCTGTGTGAGTTCTCCATAAAATAGTCTTTTTTAAACAAATGTCTGCATGACATTTGAACAATCTGACTAGCCCAATGGAGCTGCGTTCTCTGCACTAGAGTTTGAATGCTTGGCAGTTTAGTTCAAGAAAGATACCCTATCCTGCCAGGGGATCTTCAGAATCTTCCTAAGACAGTTCAAATGGAAGAGATTCAGTTTCCTGGAATGGTGCTGGTTCACTATCCAGGTGTGACAGACATACAACAATGAGGTCTGCACGATGGCTCGGTAGACCTTCAGTTTGGTAGTCGGTTTAATATCTCTGCTTTTTTTTTTCTTTTGGAGCCTCCTAAATACTGAGCTAGCTATGGCAATGCATGTGTCAACCTCACTATCAATGCATACATCCCTGGAAAGTATACTGCCAAGGTAAAGTGAACTTATCCACAGCATTCAAAACTTCTTCATTTGCTACCTAACAGAAAGCAGAGCCCTAAGGGGAAGAAACAGGAGCATATAGGTTTTGATGGAAGAGGATTTCAGGAAAGGTCCAAGTTTAAGTTAATGCAGAGGAAAGCAATGAAGTAGTCAAGATTAGCCTTAGGGAAATTAAGAAGAAAGTATATTTTGTCTCTACCATCTATGGCAGTGAAGTCCCCTTAGGCAATCCCAATATCTATCTCTCAAAATCCCCTCCCAACTTTAACAGCTAGTCCTGACAACAGTCATTCAATGAAATGACAACATTCTTTCAGCACTATTTAGATTCCACTTTGAAGCAAAGCATGCTAGTAGGTGTCGAAGGGGTCCCTGCAGCAAGGACAGGATTTTGTCTTCATTAGCAATTCATCCCTCTGTCTGCCTGCAAGGGCCATATGCAGCCATAACCCTATCAAGCAAAATCAGACTCCCTTCACGTTGACAAAGCAGACCTACATAACTAGTAATGCTTTGACAGCAAACCTCTCAGTACCCCGTCTCCACTACCACCCTCAAAAGAGGTCTAATGCCTTATGGGTTAAATGCAAGCAGGAAGTTCAAGAATTGACAGAACTAAGCTGAAGTTGGCTTGAAAGATCCTGTCCTAATCTACTGTGCTTCGGATTTTCCTGCTGTCAAGTGGAGATGATGTAACACATAACTGACACAACAGCCATATAGTAAGCAGGAACGTGGAGGGTAGCATCCTTCTCAATCCTTTCTTGTTAAGAGGCTTTGGTTAGTGGACAGTATTCTATTTGGAGCATCCCCAATATAAGTAATAGTTGAAGTTGAGGACTGTTTAGAGAATGACAGTGAAAATGACAGTGGTTGAAAATGAGCTAAAGGAATTAAGATCAATCATACTGCATTCGAAAAAGATGAGTCAGGGACTTAATGATACTGATCTTCAAGAATGTATTAAGATATATTAATACAAGCACAAGTGTGGACGATTAAAGCTACTCTGTCTCCACTAAGAAAGTAGGGGGCAGGAGAAGGGAAAAGCATATCTCTTTACTTTCCTATTTCTGGCAAGAATATTACCATTCTCCTTAAATCTTCACTCTCATTCACCCCACATATATAATTCATTGTCAAGTCGGATCGACTCTCCCTCCTGGACATCTCCTTTATACAGTACTCATATCTTAGCCATCCTGGTGCAGATCTGCACCATCTCTCACACAGACTGTTACAATTGTCTTCCATAACCAGTCTACAAATCAGTTTCCACACAGCTGCCTAATTGTTATTCCTAAAGCCCAAGTCTGATCATGGCATTCCCCATGTGCTCGAGAAGCCTTAGTGGCTCCCTCTTGCCTTTAGATTAAAACTCCTCTGTTTTTCATGAAAAAGTCTTGCACAATCTTGCATCATCAACCTGTCTCTTCAGACTAATTTCACATTACTCTCACACCCACCCCCATGAACTCTACCAAGCCTTTCTACAGACCAACCCCCATTTGTAGATTGCTTTTCTTCCTCATCTCTGCCTCTTGGCACCCTTAGCTCTTTTCAATTGTGTCACCTCTTTCAAAAATCCTTTTCTGATGACCATTAGGAGGATTTCAGAAAGATCTGGAGTGACTTACATGAACTGATATTAAGTAAAATGAGCAGGGCCAGGAGATCATTATACACTTCAACAACAATACTATATGATGATCAATTCTGATGGACGTGGCCCTCTTCAACAATGAGAGGAACTAAATCAGTTCCAATAGAGCAGTAATGAACTGAACCAGCCACACCCGGCAAAAGAACTTTGGGAGATGACTATGAACCACTACATAGAATTCCCAATCCCTCAATTTTTGTCCACTTGCATTTTTTATTTCCTTCACAGGCTAATTGTACAATATTTCAGAGTCCGATTCTTTTTGTACAGCAAAATAACTGTTTGGACAGGTATCTTATATTGTATTTAACATATACTTTAACATATTTAACATGTATTGGTCAATCTGCCATCTGGGAGACAGGATAGGGAGAAGGACAGAAAAAGTTGGAACAGAAGGTTTTGCAATTGTCAATGCTGAAAAATTACCCATGCATATATCTTGTAAATAAAAAGCTATAATAATTTTTTTAATCCTTTTCTGACATTTACATGAACAAGTGTAAAATGAGTAAGCAGAAAGAAACATACACAGTGAATATAAAAGCATAAACGGAAGAAACAACAAAAATCAAAATGGAATCTTGTAAATGTATAATGACAAAGTTTAGCCTCAAAGAAGAGATAAGAGAATGTAATCCTCTCCAAGAGGATAGAGCTCTGTGAATGTGGAACACAAGATATGATGTCAGACTTGGTTAATGTCTTATTTGGTTTTGCTAAACATTTTCCCTTTTTGTTCATCTTTGTCTTAAGGAATAGCTTTCTGAGAGAGAGATATAGAAAAATGAAAGTAATGTAAAGAATAAAAGCTATTCATTTTTAAGAGGCATTCCCTGATTTTCCCAATGGCTAATATCCTTGCTCCTAAAACATTGTGGACTTATTTTCATATATGCTCTATTTACTTGTGAACATGTGGCATCCTTGGTAAAAGATAAGTTCCTTAAGGACAAGGACTTCCACTATTTTATCTGTATCCCCACCAAAACTCCTAACACAGGATACTTAATAATTGATTGATTAAATAGAATTTATCAAATTCGCTATCACCTTAATGCTACTCCTTTATTTGACATAGCATCCTGTGATAAAATAGAGCTAGCTATAGGGATATGCTGAAAAAGAAAGAACAGAGGGAAAACAATACTCCTGAGGAGTGAAGGATTATGGGAGACATGGCACCAGTGATAATCATCCAAGAGCTCCCTTTCCACTGAATTCCCATAATACTTTATTTTTACTTCTTATTGTGCTTTCAATTTTATTTTTACTGTGATGTGTTTCCTTTTGCCAAATGTTTTTCTTAACATTAAGGAACTGGGTGCCCTCCCTTTATGGACCACAAGAACTATTGTGGGTGAACCCTCCAGCAGGACTACAGTCCCAGTTTGTTTCTGTTGTTGTTGTTGGTTGTTCTTCATTCTGGAAGAAGACCGTGACTTCAAGGAGTAATGCCATGACATGCAAGTGAATTGGATTTAAGTGAGAGAGGGCTGCCCAAGGTCACCTGCCTCACTTTCCCTTCCAGAACCATCTGGGTCCAGTGGCCAGATAAAGAGTTTGGTCCTTTTAAGCTAAGGTTTTCAACAGGTGTAGAGGGCCACAGATAGTAGGGAATCCTGGGTGAAGCATAAGACCCTTTAGTCCAGTAAAAAGAACCCTGCTGACAGTGTCTGGTTTGGGTCCCCATCTCCCCCAAGAGCTCTCAGCCTTCCTGAGAAGTCAGAGGGATTAACAACTTGTGTTGTAATTAAAGCAGAGTGATACCAAGTGGCAAAGAGACTTCTACACACAACCGCCAGTTGTTTATGTGGTCCTGCATACAGTGTAGAGTTAGTACATACACAGTGTGCTATTTTTATGTAAGGATATTAGGGTATATAAGAATTTGGAATAAACATACCCCATGTTTGACCATCCACATGAGTCCTACCTCTTCACTCCTCTCCTAAGATCAAGGACTCAGTCTGGTACCGAGATCCTACAGTGGAGCTAGTCCAGACATTACAGAAAGGTCTTAGTTTGACTAAGGCCACATCCATTTAATAATTAAGGCTAGATATAAATTGAGACAAAAAATGGCTTCTTTCATGGAGTCAAAAAAAATCTAAATAATAAGCATCATGGGATTATGGTTCTTTCTGTCCTCAGTTCTGCTTCAAAGTTTTCTGCTGTTTGCTCTGCTCTCCAGCAGATGGCATTTGCTCTCAAGTGGGTCAAGGGAGCCATTACAATGAAATCGTAGCTTACAGTTATAAAGCTTTTTTTCAAATATCCCAGAATCCTTTTGACTTTTCAGTCAGCCCGGACTATTTAAAAATTCTGTTGTTTCATACGTGGATCTCAATGTCCAACCCCCTGGGTTTTCTCAGGAAGCTATGGAAATGTATTTTTTTAATCAGTCCTTGTCTTCATCTCTGTTTCTCACTCCTCACCAGGATAGAATGAAACTATCCTCCTGATATCACTTCCCTCCCCTAATAGCTGAATGTTGTACCTCCCCATTCATTAATAAGCAGCCTCCCACTGGGTTTTGTGGAAGTTTAGAAAGATATTTTCATAACTTTTCCTCTTACTTTTCAAATATCCATTTTTCTCCAGGGTAGTTAGACCAAATTATATTGATTAGCACCAGTTGCTTCTCAAGAAAGAAGAATTCATCTTTGCTCCTACTCTGTGTCTCACAGGGATGACATCACCACATATTAATGTACCTTGCCGCATCTTAATGCATCAGTCTCCCCCTTCTAAATTGTAAGTTCCATGATGGAAGGGTTTCTCTGTTTTACTGAGCCCCATATCTCCTTTGGTGCTTTACAAATAGCAATCATTCAATAAATATTTCTTGAGTTCAACCTAAATAGTGCATGCCTTGTCCCAAGTCAAAAGTGAAGAACCAGAAGCTAATTTGAGAACAGATTTTCAAAAACAAATCTACTATGAATACTCAACTATAATCACCTAGGTTTGTCTTTCCCTCCCAGACAGAGGAAGTGACACAGCAAGAGAGCTAGAGATTCTATCTGCACTGAGACTTAATGGAAAATATGGTCATGTCACTCACAGGAAAAACAAATCATAGCCCACGTTGGAACCTTTGCTTAATAATATGGCTGAGTGTTGGCGGAGACTTTCTGCAGCAATATTAGACCTGAGAAAATGAACACAAGCTCTCAGCAACATTTCTGCCAAACTACTTGGGAGGTGGGGGGAGGAAAGTACTTGTATTTCCCTTCTCTGAGACACATAAAAAGGGAATTTAGTTAGCAATGATAAATGTTAACATTTCTAGGGCCTTTAAAATAAAAGCAAGCACCTACTGTTTTCCCCCTACCCACTTTAATAGCATTACAAAACTGGGTTTGTGTGGGAATAATAACAATGGTCTTAACCCAGCTAAAACAGCCACCTACAATAATGCAAGTTATTTTAATATACTTTATTGATGCTACTCTTGTATTACTTAAATAAGAAATTCAGGTATCTAACGCTAGCTTCTTCACTTTGTATGGAAAAAATTCAGAAAGTATCCCCCAAAGTTGAGATGTCTTCATTTCAAAGTTACATTTACTAAGCCAGGGGATCCAGCTGTCCAAGCTATAAATTGGACGGGGCAACCAGAGCTTAACTCAAGGTAATGAAACTTAGAGGGTCTAGTGACAATACTCTCTCTCCTTTGGAAAACAGAAACAGCTGAGCTTGGCATCCAGTTAGCAATGATAATTACTCAAAATAAGAAGCTACTAAACTAAACAAATGAAATGAACTTCTCCTCAGCCCAGTCTTTTCCCATTCCTTCCTTTATAATAGCCACTCAAAAGTAATCTCCCAGTGTCCAGATATCTTAGTCTCACCCACTGCCAGGCTCTCCCAGAGATAGCTTCCCCCTTAGCTGAATTTTTCTCATGGAGTTGATTTGATGCCTAATCAATTCTGAAACACATTTTGTGAGCTTGTCCATGGATTCATCACCTCTACTCATTACAGCTCTGCTTTATGGAAGATTACATATAGGTCTTAATGTATTAAGAGGACTCTAAATGAGCCATGAAAACAGCCTCTCTATTCTGTAGCAGGTAATGATTTCCACCAGGTGAGGAAAAAGTTTAACAATGCTGATTCCATTTGGTTTACTCAACAAGAAGAGGGAAGACAGAAGGGGGTTGGAATGCACACAAAAAAATTCTAATTCTTTAGAATATCGTTTAATGCTATAATTAAGTTAAATGCCTACCAAGTTGCTACACTCCCCAGAGTATAAGGGTGATGGTGACTTGAGTAAGCAAACCCCTAATTATTTAGCTTCTCTGGTGTAAAAGCTTTTATATATTCCACTATTCCTGCTCCTTATAGAAACTCAGAAGCACATTGCCCCTAAATATGGACACCGGATTCTTCATTGTTTCTTGAAAAAGACACTCCATCTCCTGATTTCATGCATTTTTACTACATTCTATATGCTTGTAATTCTCTCCCTCCTCCTTGCCACCATCATCTTCCTCATTTTCCTTCAAAGGAAAAAAGGAGAGAGGAAAGAAGGAGAAAAGGGAGTAAGAAAGGGAAGAAAAAAAGAAGGGAGAGAGGAAGGGAAAGAGAAAAGGAGAGAGGAAGGGAAAGAGAAAAGGAGGGAGAGCGGGAGAAGAGGGTCAAAGGAGGGAAGAAGGGAAGAAAGGAACGGAGGGAGGGAAGGAGAAAAGGAGGAAGGGAGGGAAGGAAAGGAGGAAGTGGGAAGAGGAAACAGGAGAGGAGAGAAGAAAAGAGAAAAAAAAGAAAAAAGATAATTTCTCTGAGTCCATCAACTCTCTATCCAGAGGTGGATATTACATTTCTTCATGAATTTTTTGAAACCATGATTAGCCATTTTGTTGATCAGAGTACCTAAGTTTTTAAGTGTTGATTTTCTTTATAATATTATTGATATTGTATAAATTGTTCTCCTGGCTCTGCTTACTCCATTTTTGATCAATTTGTACAAGTCTTTTTAGGTTTTTCTGAAACTATCCTCATCTTGCAACCCCTTTTCTTTTGTTGTTTCCCTAGACTTCATTCAACACAGATAACAATGTATCCCAAGCCTTCTTTTCCAGTACCAACCTACTTTTCTTAAGACCCCCTATTTTCATTGGTCATAGAGGTGGAATTTCTGTTGCCATTTCCATATTCTCCCATTACTGCATTACTTAATAATCTTTCTTTCTTTGAGGTTCACTCTATCAAAATTTTATCACCCAATTCAGATTGTGGCTGTTATCTATTGACCTCCTAGGGTATTCCTACTTACTTTCTTAATGCATTTAATGCCTGGCTCATAGACCCTCTTTTTTTCCACCCAAATTTCTCCCTTGAGCTTCAACATATAAGTGATTATTCCTTCAAACACCCTAACTTCCTATTTCCTCAATCTGTGCAATTCCTGTGACCTACTTTTCCCCTCCCCATGAGAAAGCCCTAGAGATGATCACATACATTCTCCAGCTTTTTATCATTGCCTTCAATTCCATGACCAATAACTATGAAACTCTTCAAACTGCCCAATCTCAATCTTCTATCATTCCATCTCTCTGTGCCTTCTTTCTTCCAAACCTATTTTTCTACTTCAGTGTGTCCTACAATCCTCCATTCTCTGCTTTGGCTACACTCTCTTTGTTTCCCACTCTCAGTCCCTCAATGGACTAGTTCAACACTATACTATCCTTTTCTCTTAAATCTCTTGCTCTCTTTTCCAAATAATGTTCGTGCTTTATCAAATTCCAATTGCCATCATCTACCAAGAGGTAATCCTGCTTACATGTTGCTGAGCAGAACTGGAAGAAATCACAAATTTGTGATAACTGAGTCTGATGCAATTTACCTAATCTCAACTGTGTCCTCATTACATCAAAGCGATCATTTTACTCTTCTCTGGATTTTCTATTCTGTTCTCCATAAAAATTGTTCCAAATCTTCTCTTCCCTCCTCAAGCCTCCTAAAGCACCCCTCCCTATATCCTCTCAGTTAAGGTATTCCCCTGATTCTTTACTCCCCCAAATTCAAAGCCATTCATTGAGAACACCTTCTTGTATCCTTCTCTTCATCTCACAATTTCTTGACATCATTCTAGCCATTTTTTCCTTTATTCCAGTCTCTGATGAAGAAAGAAATATTCTCTTTACCAAAGCCAACCCTCCTATATGTACCCTAAGCTCATTGCTCTCTTATCTTTTCTAAGATATTCCTGCTACTATATTATTCTCTTGGTGTCTCTCTATTCATTTCTTCCCTGAAGCTTATAAACACATTTGACTATCCTTTAATTTCAAAATATTTCTCACTTTATCTCACAATCCTTGTAACCATCACCTTTTATGTCCCCTCTCTTTTTTAGCCAAACACTTTGAATAATAAGGTATTTCTACTTCCTTTGTTCTTGCAATATGACTTCCTATTTTGTCACTCAAAGGAAACCACTCTATGAACAATCTCTTCCTTATCAAATCTAATTGTCTCAGAAAGGGTCTTTCCTGAATCCACTTCTCTTCTCACTCTGTACTCTCTCACTTATTTACTTCATCAGCTCCCATGGGTTCAACTGCTAATTTTATGCAATCATTCCCAGATTCATATATCCTTCTTTAGTCTCCCTTCTGCACTGCAGTCCCTCATCACCCACTGCCTTTGGACGTTTTGAAATATATACCCTGTAAACATCCAGCAAATTCAACATACGCAAAACAAAACTCATTAACTTTGCCCCAAAACCAATCCTCCTTCTGAACTTCTCTATTACTGTGAAGAGAACACTAGCATCCTTCCAATTACTCAAATTTGTAACCTCATTTTTATGTTTGACTTCTCATTTACTCTTTATCCAACTCATTTTCAAATTCTGTCATTTCTATCTTTGCAACATTTCTCTTCTATGTCCCTCGTCTCTCAACTCACATAACCGCAACGCTAGTCATTATCTCTTACCTTGACTATAGAAATGACCTCCTACTTGGTCTTCCTGCCTCAAGTCTCTACCCACTCCAATCCACCTTTCACAAAGCCAATATGATTTTACTAAAGTCCTACTCAAAAGCCAGAGATTTCCCCAATTTTTAAGATTACATATCAATTCCTCTGGGTGGCATTTAAATCATTCCACAACCTAACTTCCTACACATTTTCCTTATACATTATTCCATTCCATGGTTCAGCCATACTGTATTATTTATTACTCTGTGCATACAGCACTCCATCTTTAGCTCTGTGCCTTATGCACTGACTGTCCCACATGCCTGGAATGGATTCCCTGCTCACCTCCATCTCTTAGAATCTCCCTGGTTCCTAACTCAGATCCCTATGATTTTTTAAATGAAGTCTTTCCTTATCTGTAACTCTTCTGCACCCAACTATTGATTACCTCCCAAAACTACTTTTCATTCATTTTGTAGATATTATATATATATATATATATATATATATATATATATATACATACATATATATATATATATATTTATAGAGTATCCCAAAAGTCTTAGCATAGATTAAAGCTTTAAAACTGCATTAAGATTTTGGGTACATTGTGTACTTGTGTATGTTTGTCTCCTCTATTAAAATGTAAGCTCTTTTAATATACAAAAATTCATGAGGAAAACAACCCAAAATATGTAGAATTTTCTTAGGGGACAATTTATCTTTATAAACTCCTTCATCAATAAAAAAGAGAAAGAGATAAAGAACAGATCCATAAATTTGGAATACAACTTAAAAAACTAGAAAACTAACAAATTAAAAGGGCCTAAAAATGTCAAAATAAAAATTCTGATATACAAAGAAGAGATTAATAGAATTGAAAGCAAAAAAAAAAAAAATCAATTAATTAATTAATTAAACTAAGAACTATTGGGGGAATGATAAAAATAGACCATTAGCTAATCTGATTTTTTAAGCATGTAAGCTCCAGAAATACCATTTTATTTTTGTCCATATTTTTTGAGCATCTAGCATGGTGCGCAGCATATAGTATATGCTTAATAAATACTGAGTTGATAAGGTCATGGATTTGAGACAAGTCTCCTTTCATTCTCCATAATAAGTTTGGGTATCCTAGCAGGTTTATAGATAGATTGTAGGATGTCTTTGAATTTATATAGAAAAACATTTCTATCTTTATTTCCTACCTTACAAGTGAAATTTAGTTTCCTTCAATTATTAATTAGGCAACTAGTCACTCTTCTTGGAATAGAACCAGGGCTTCACCAAACTGTTAAAGGAATCTATGACATTAGAAAAAAAATGGTTAAGAACCCCTGAGCTAGAGGAAATTGGTTCCTCTGACACCAAGTGTGGGAGGAAAAAGATAGAATAATATCTCTAAATTTCCTTGTCTTCCTTCTACTTAAAGAATGATACTAGCTTACCTTTTTATACCATGTCTTGTTATATAAATACTAACTTTTCATATCTCACCTGGAAATTTGTGATAGCTTCCCATCTCTCTGCTTCAGGTCTTTTTCCTTCCAATCCACCCTTCACCCAGTTACTAAATTAATGTTCCTAAAACACAGAACTGCTGATGTCATCCACCTGCTTAAGAAACTCCAGTAGCTCTGACTGCCTTAAAGATGAGCAGCAACCATCTCATCCAATCCACACAGGAAAGGAATTCCATACATACATATATTTATATGTCAACAAGTAATTTTCCAGCCTCAGCTTGAAGATCTTCAGGGAGAGAGAACTCATCACTTCTTCAGGAAGCTCATTCCACTTTTTGTTAAAAAGTTCTTCCTGAGATTAAGCTTAAATTTGCCTGTTTATAATATCCACCCATTATTTCTGGTTCTACACAAAATAAATCTAATTCTTCTCCTTCATACCAGCCCTACAAATACAAAGATGAGGGGCCTACTATCTAAATGTTTCTCCAAAAGAAGTCAATAGAAATGTTAAACTGAATATTGTCAAGCACTCCACTGAACACCACCTACCATGTAGACATTAAATCATTAATAACTATTCCTTAAGTCCAGCTATCCAACTAATTCTGATTATTTAATCCAAATTGCTCTAACTTTCCTTAATGGAGAATATAAGATTTTTATCAAAATCTCTGCAAAAATTTAGGCAAACTATATTCAAAAACAATCCCCTCATCTACTAGTTTTAGTAATCCTGTCAAAAGAATTGAAGTTAGTCTTGCATGACCTGTTCTTGATGAAACTATAATAGCTCTTTGTAATCATCATTTCTTAGTTTTCTAGATGCTTGCTATCTTTAATAATTTGTTTTAGAATTTGAAGTAAGTTCACTAGTCTATAGTTTTCAGATTCAATTCTCTTTCCCAAAACTGTTTTGAAGATCAGGATAATTACCCTTCCAATTTTTTGGTAACTCCTCCATTTTCCATAATTTTTCAAATAGTATTTCAACACTTTTTGTCCAATATCTGAGGATGTAATTCATCCAAATCAAGTGACTTGAATCATCAACTTTAGCTAGGCAAACTTTTACCATCTTCTTACTTATCTATGGTATCAACTCCTTCTTAGTCATTTTTATTAAAATTTCTATTACAAAGGTAATAAAAAAACTGAAATAAAATAAAAATTGAGTAGTTTTGCTTTCTCTCTGTATACATGAGTTTATCAGAGTAAAAGCTGCCAATAAGTTCTTGGTAAATTTCATTTAGAGAGTTTAGTGTTGTTCTGTTCTACTTCTCACATCAAGCTCACCAACAAGGCTACTCTTCAACCCTCCTAGCCAGCTAATCAAAAACAGCATTTATTAAGTACTTACTACAAACCAAGCATTATTTTAGGTTCTGAGTCCCCATCAGAAGTAGTTTATATTGTGAGGAGGAGAGAATCATGTGTCCAGTTAAGTAAATAAATACATGCAAAATAAATGCAAAATAAAATTTTGGGAGAGGAGTAATGAGCAAAGAGTGTATGTTCATTTAGCCTGGAACCTGATTATTAATGCCAATTAATACCAATAATAAATGCCAAACAAGAGAGCAGAAAATCAGAAAGCTTCTAGAGCAGGCTATGGACATAGTCAGATCTGTGCTGTAGGAATAATATTTGGGCAGCTGTGTGGAGAATGGATCTGAAATTGTATGAGAAGCTTGAGTCATCTCTATCCTTTCATGTACATCCAAGACACAGCCACACGTCCATACACACTCACAGTTGACATGCATACAGAAACACCTAAAAGTCATACACATGTGCACATATAAATAGAAACCTGAGAAAAATGTATATGTTGGCTCCTTTCTGCTTTGGGCAAATTAAACTATGCATGAAAACTGGGAGGAGGGATTAAGCAAGGACCAGATCTGTGCCATTATTGGAAGCACATTTAAAGTGACCAGAATCCCGGGCTTCTGCATTTTCATAGCCTTTGAGACCTGGAAAAAGATTCAGCTCAGAAAGATGCAATTACTCCAACATACTTTATCAGAGACAGAAATGCAGGATCCTAGATTCTTCGCTCTAATGAATATATTTCCTTTTTCTATCAAAGTTGATATCATAGAGTGGATAGTTGATATACTAAAGTTTCTCTCCCCACCTATACTCTCATCAAGGGGGAATTCCAAGTTACACATTCTCTTCCTTTGTCTTTTGTCCTGATAAAGAATGGCTAGTAGTCTGGAGTGTCTCTCTTTTTTTCTAGAGAGGAAGAAAAGCCCATTTGTGATGCATTACAAAGGAGCAATTGACATTATACAAAAGAATAGGTAATATTTAACTGAGTGTTTTGTGATCACTGAAAGCAAATCACGATCATTCACTCCACATTGCCAATCTAGAGGTCTCTAGCTAAGGTACTCCTAATACTCATTTAGCAGGCAACTTGGTAAGAGAGATCAATATTCAGGACAATCACTTCTCCCAGGAAAATTTTCACTCATCAACTTTCACCCTTGAAATGATTTGTCTAACCCAATGCAATGCACATAACAAGTGTTTAATAAATATGTGTTTAAGTGAATTGAAGAAGTGACATCCATATGATTCAGAGAGTCAGCTTTAAAGCATTTAGAAATGGCAGCTCAGTAGCAATTTTTTTAAAATAAAATCCTTCCCAGAGAATCCAGAGCTTCCTGATGGCCCAGAGTCTTGAGAACATGAGTCTAGTTTGCCTTCTCCACATAGGATAGCGTTATGAAATGTTAAAATAGGAAGGGACTTAAACATTTGCCAAGCTCTTTGCTTTTATTATCTTAAGATTTGGATCATAGATTCACAGATTTGGAGCTATATGTGACATTAGAGGTCATCTAATTTAACACATTCATTTTACAGATGAGAGAAGTGAGCGGCAGAGAGGTCACGTGACCTTCTCAAAGTCAAACATCAACTAAATAGCAGAGATAAAACTAGGATCTAGTCAGCCTAAGTACTCACTCCATTAGGATGCCTCCTTCTTCTGGCCCTTATACAAATCATTATTGTTTAAACGGCTCCCAACCATTTTTTTCCCAAAGAAATGTGGTCTTAAAAAAAAAAAAAAGGCAGACAATTAATTATACACATAATATATTTATTTATTTTTACAAGCCTCAGACAGTGAAGCAGTTTCTAAGCCCAGTGCTCAAAGATTTCCCCTCTGGGGAAGAGAAATGGATTTTCTCTTTACTTAAGAATATAGATTAAAAAGCAAACCAACAAACACCTCTGCATCTTAATGCAGCCTTTACCTCTTGAGAACTGCCTATCGATCAGCATTTTTATTGTCAATTTTCTTATGGTCCAGCTCCAAAAAAAATATAATCTTATTATGTCTTGGGTGACAGTTGTGAATTAGTCACCTGAAATTCAATTCTTTGCTTATGATTAAGGTGTTTAATTTGGGGACCAACAAAGCAAATTCATTGACAATGCCTGAATGTAGTTAATATAGCATACATGTGAAGTAGTAAGAGAACTATAGTAAATAAGAGCATGGCTCTCAGGGAGATAGGAAAAAAAAAAAGATAACTGGACATGGAATTGGTGGTAATGGGAAAATTTCTTAACCTCTGACCCTTAATTTCCTCATCTTTTATGGGGAGAATACTTGCATTTCACATTTTATGAGTTTTTATAACATAAAGCTCAGCCTCAAGGAAAAGGCAATTCATATGCATAGCAGAAAAACTAAGTTAGTCTGATCTCTGGTTATTCTACCATCAGGCTAATTTACAGATATAATATTTAATCAAATTATCTTTAGAGTCCTATAGAACAGGAGGGCTTAAACTGGGATTCAAAGGCTCCTCCTTTGAGGTTTGTGAATAGATTTTAGAGGGTCTATGAATTTGAATGGAAAAAAATTAAAACTCTTTCACATTCTCAAACTGAAATTTACCATTTCTCTTAATTATGAATTTTTAAAAATTATTCTGAAAAAGGGTCCATAGGCTTCACCAGACTTAGAAAGATATCCCTCCTTTCCTCCATCTTTCTCTTTCTCTCTCTCTCTCTCTCTCTCTCTCTCTCTCTCTCTCTCTGTCATACACACACACACACACACACACACACACACACATTAGGAACTCCTACTTTAGAAGGTAAAATAGTACTTAGTACAGGAATATCTTTTTAAATTTGATCTTTCCCAGAAAATCCATGATGCTACTATCTCAAGAATCCTTAGGTTTTTAGTTCAGTTTTGGTCCTTTCTATCTCCAATCCAAAAATGAAAAGAACTCTTCTGCTCCTCTGAGTCTGGAGAATTCATGAGAAGGGACAATTAGCCTTGACCACAGAGCACCCCTCTCTAATTCATATGAGATCTCTAGAGCCCCAAAATAAGTCACCGCATTTTTCTTGGGAAGGTTCCAGAAGGGTGACATTGCCTCTTGTACTGATTTAGAAGGGTTAGAAGGGGTGAGGGTAACTGTGTCTGAAACATCTGCTACACTCTATATAAGCATAAGGTTTTAATACTTAGAATAAGCAGCTGGGCTGATGCCACTTGGAGAAATTTTCTCTATCAATCAAAATGATTTCATTCTCATTTCAATAACTGAAGGGCCTTTTGTTCACTTGTATAAGTTATAAGATTTCAAAACTGGAAGAGACCTTAGAGATCATCTAGCTCAAACTAATCAGTTTAAAGAAGCACAGGGAGATTAAATAAGTTTCAAATGATCACAAAGGAAGTAAATCCCAGAACCAGGACTGAAACCCAAATCTTATAATCTTAAATCTGTGTCTTTGAGGATCAACCTACCCTCCTACTTCAGATCTACTAAAAGTCCTGATGAAGCCAGTTCCCACTTTTTCCAACACTGAAATACCAATAGACCTTGTCAACTATCAATTATACCAGTTAATATTTTTTATTTAAGCCTAGTAATTATAAAAGAATAAAATGTAAAGGATGTAAAAGAATAAAATATCTCATGTCCTCAAGAATATTAAGATCTAGTTAGGAAGACAAGATGAACAACCATGAATAGTTAGAGAACATTAGATATAAAAGAATGACCTTTAATGTCTCTTCCCACTCTAAATCTGTGATGTCACTGTACTATTTGTATAATGAAATAGGAATTCAAAGAAAGAAGAAATTGGTTGGAACTGAAGTCATCAAATATGAATAAAGCAGAACTCCAAAATAAACCCATGATATTAGATAGAATATCTCACAACATCAAGAATACCTGGGATCAAATACTTACTATGTGACCCTAAAAGTCAAATTTTCTAAACCTCATCTGTAAAATGGGCATAACAACATTATTATTAACTACCTCATAGGGTTACCCAGTATCTTAAATGGTACAATGTATGTAAAATGCTTTGCAAATTTAAATTTGTTGTAAATGTCCATTGAGAAGCACTATGAGGTAGTAGATTGAAAGCTAGCCTCAGTATGGAAGGTCTGAATTCAAATCCCATCTCTAACATGTACTTCCTATATGACCACTGGTAAGTCATTTAACCTCTTGATGCTCCCAAAAATCTAAGATCCATAAGCTACAAAACAGTTGCATTGTTAAAGGGTTTTTCTTTGCAAAGAACTCCCAGCATAGATAAAATTGCAAATCAAAACCACAGATATAAAATCCAACAGCAATATTATTGTTACCAAGCTAGGCCAGAAGGAAGGAAGGAAGGAAGGAAAAGAGGGAAGGAAGAAGGGAAAGAAGGAAGGAAGGAAGGAAGGAAGGAAGGAGAGAGAAAGGGAAGGAAGGAGGGACAGAAGAATAATCTTTGCATCTTTTAACCAAAGGGTAGCATTTTAAGAATGGTTTCATGAGAAAAACTCTTGGCTGCTCCATTCATGCATAACCTTGCACTGTTTCAGGGTATGGTCTCCATTTAAATTAAGCCAGGCTCCATTAGAGTAAATCATTTTGACTCAGAACAAAAGCAGATTAAGGATAAAAGGGCTTTTTAAACAAATATTTACCCATAAAGTCC
This sequence comes from Antechinus stuartii, assembly GCA_016696395.1. Lineage (NCBI taxonomy): Eukaryota > Metazoa > Chordata > Mammalia > Dasyuromorphia > Dasyuridae > Antechinus > Antechinus stuartii. Next base: position 24,638,302 of record MU174328.1, read on the forward strand.
CTCTTTACTCAATTCTGCTTCTAATCAATCCCCCCTCCAGATCCCCAGTGAATACTTCCCTAAAATTCAAAACAAAACAGTTGGGAAGCACAATGATGTATAGGAAAGAACTCTGAAACTAGAGTGAGAAGGATCAAATTCAAATCTTTACTAAGTCATTTATAACTTCTATGACTTTTCTGAATTCCCCCAGGTTCTATGACCCTCAGTTTCTTCATCTGTAAAATAAGAAAGTTCAACTAGATGCCCTCTAAAGTTTATTTTAGTTCTATATCTATGATCTTAATATTTGACATGAAAGATTAGACTTTGCAGCAATAGTTCTATGGACTAAGATTTTTACACTCTTCCTTGGGGATTCTCTATTCGAAAAATCACATCAAAATAAATCAAGGTTTTGCATATGTATTAACATTTTATACATAATAATTTTCATTTACATATTGTAATATGGTTACATCATGTTTTTCCCCACTACCTTGTTTTATCTTCACAACCTAAAAGAGAAATAGCACAAGAATCATTTTCCCTATTTTACAAATAAGAAAAGTGAGACTGAGGTAAGTTATGTGACTTACCCAAGATCAAATACTGTTAAGTAGCCCAGCTAGGAATGACTTCCAATACATCTTCCAAGTTGCCATTCAATAGTATTTAAATTATCCTAAGATCTCAATGCAATGGAGAGGACATATATTTCCTATTCCATTTTGTAGCTGATAAGACTGAAGCACAATAAAGGCTGTAGTGCCTCAGTATCCCATGATAAGAAAGGAGCCGTTAGCTCCAAGTTGGTGAGGTGGGGTCCTATTAAGGTAATTCAGTAATCTATTCTATAGTATTAGGGTCCATGTCATGTGATCTAGCTCAGCTCCCCATAAGCCATTCTTCATAAATATATTAAGAATATACTTGATGGAAGCAAAGGCAAGATGGCAGAGTGAAAGTCAGTAAGCCAAGCTCCTCTCCCAAAACTCCTCCACAGAGATCTAGAAAAATTATCCCAGTTGGGAAATCAAAAAAAAAAAAAAAAATTACAGTGAGTCATTTTTTTTTCCATGTAGGTCAGCAATGGGAAACAGAAAAGTCTTTAGATAATGGGGATGGAGCCAAGTCAAGAATAGCTGCATGGAGTCGTCCAGTGCAGGAAGAGGCTGTGCCACTAGTTAAAAAGAGCCTGACTTTATGCAAGATGTAGGAAGAAGTACCAATTGGCATGGCAGTTGGATCACTGAATCATGACCTGCTAAAAGAGGAGACTTACACCTAGAAATGGCATTCTGAGATGACTGAATGAGGAGAAAGCTTTAACTTCAGGAGTAGAGTCCATGCAGTCCATTCTGAAGTCTACATCAGAACAAACAGGCCCACAATATCTAACTAAGAGAAATCCTGAAGTTCTACCACTGAACTTGCATAGTCTTCTGGCTACCTCATAATGGCTGAGTCTAGCAGCAGTGGGCTACAACTCCAACCAAGGGCAAGTCTACAGGAATATTATGCAGAATGTATCAGAAACTTGCGGAGCTCATAGCAAGAGAGCAGAATAAAACTTTGCTTGGAACAATAACACTTTCGAGCAGGAGGAAAACTGAAAGTTTTTAAGACCTCAGCCTGGGCTTTCCTTAATTCTGGAATAATACAATACTCAGTACAAGAAAGTAGCAGCATGCCTCCAAAGAACACAAGCTCAGCTCAAACATTCCCTCCAGTTAGTGTAGCCCTAACAAAGTTCTAAAATAGAAAGTAGACTAAAAGGATGGGGGAAAAAATTTTTTTTAATTCTATTTCCACTCTAAAACGTTATGATTGTGAAGAGAATGACTCTTAAAAAAAAAAAAACTTTTAAGCAAATCCTCAAAGAAAAAAGACAGTTTGAGCACAAATTAAACAAGAATTCCTGGAAAATGAACCAAAGAAGTTTTTTTAAAGAGAGTTTAAAGTATTTTTATAGATTATCATGAGAGAAAAATGGAAAAGAAATGGGAGCTGTCAAGAAAAATTTGGAAAGGGTCTTAACAGCTTGGCACAGGTGGTATAAAGCCTCATCCAAGTAACAAACTTCCTGAAAATTCTTCTTTCTCATAATTTCTTTTTCTTTTGATCTGTTTCTTCTTTTACAATTTTGATTAATATGTAAATAGGTTTTACATGATACCACATGTATAAACTATATAAAATGTTTACCTTCTTCAGAATAGAAGAGGGGAGAGAGGGAGAAAAAATCTGGAACTCAAAATCTTCTAAAAATGAATGCTAAACCTTCTCTTGATATGTAATGGGGGAGGGGAATAAAATAATATTTTAAAAAATTAATTAAAATCAAAAGACCAAAAAATAAAAGGAAATATGAGATATATCATAACAAAAATATCCACCTTGGAAAACAGATCAAGGGGAGATGACTTAAGAATCACTAAACTTCCTAAAAAATCAATAGCCAAAAGAGATCTTAGACATCATATTTCAAAGCCATAAAAGGAAACATCCCACTTCTCTTAGTATCAGAGAGCAAATTAAAAATAGAATCCTCTAGGTGTCTCCTAAAAGATACACCAAACATTATATCCAAAATCCAGAATACACACACACACACACACACACACACACACACACACACACCAAATATACATATGCATATAGCCAGAAACAAAAAATTGGAATGAAATATTTTGAAAAGCAAAGAATATAGGTTTACAACCAAGAATAATTTATCTTGTAAAAGTGATGATAATCCAGCAGAGAAGAAATGGATCTTCAACGAAATAGAGATGTAGTGAGCATTCCTGTTGCAAAGAGTTAAGTAGAAATTTTTAAGAGTAAACATTTCAAAAGAAATATACACTCAAGAGAAACATGAGTGAACAATCATAAAATACTGAGTAAATATAATCTCTTTACATTCTAATATAGGGAGATGAAACATGAGTCCCCTAGTAAAGATTTTCCCTAGTGGAAAGGGTAAATGAGAAAAATTTGTTCCAATAGTCATGAAGTTGACTGAAACAGGTACGGTGGAGTATGTAGAACTTGGTCAGGTATCAAAGATGCCAAGATCAACTACTGCACTCCAGGATATCACTAGCCATCTTGGCTTCCATCTTGCCACTGAAATTCAATGATTCTGGGAGAGTGAAGCTGACAATTTTGTGCTATTTTGCCTCATTTAAATCCAATTCATGCATAAATCAAGACATCACACCATGATGTCATTGATCCTCTTCTAAAATGAATGACAAACAATAATATATGTTCCCTCATAGTGCCTTACACAAACTTAATTCTTATGGTATCTTTAGGACTAGGGAACTCTTTCAAGAAATCTTAAGTCATTCCTACCAATTTCTGGCCAAGATTACTGCCTTTTTATCCCACTTCATCAATTTAAAAATCTGTAAATTACATTTCTTAATTAGTATGTGTTATAGCTAACTGAAGGTTATTCAGTTGACTACTGTAGTTCAGCAATCCATAATCAATAAAGCGATTACATTGTGCCACTCAGTGCAATGCATTTTTCCCACCAGGACAACTTCTAATCCCTGCTTTAAATTAAGCATCTTAATCAAGTGTTTCCATCCAACCATGAACTGACCCACAAAGTTTCAGAGTATGGTTTTGGTTTTTAGCCTCTAGATAATAATCAATAAAGGTATCCAGGAAAACAACTTTTCTCAAGCTTTAGATCCTAATAAGAAAAAAACAACTGAGCCCATTGCTTTAATGCTGGTACCTTCTCTATATTGACTACTGCTAGTTTATCCCATATTTGTCTTGTTTTTACAGTTGTTTGCATGTTGTCTCATCCTCTAGATTTGAAGTTCATTGGGTGCAGGATTGTCTTTTGCCTTTTTTTCTTGATATTCCAGCACTTAACATTTATATTAATGTCTGACATATAGTAGAGCTTAATACATAGTTACTTACTGGCTGATAGATTCTCATGTCCTTTTTTCTATAACTCTACTTTAATAAAAAAAAATTCTCAATAAAAAAAGAAAGAAGCAATTTTTGGGTTTTATTGTTTATTTGGTAGAGGTTGGGAGGAGTTTGGTTATAAAAAATAGGATAAAGTTTAATTGGAATTTAAGGAAGGCAAATAAAATGAATAAATATCAGCATAGAATGGACTGGGCTTGCATAAAAGTAGCCAAATAAGCTCAAACAATCAACGAGGAACACCAGCTAATTATGTCATCAGCATCAATGCTTTTGGTTATTTTTTCTTTTTCAAAAAAAAATTCATCCACTTACCTATGCTTCTAAAAATATTGGTAGTAGCAAAAGAAGAACTAGAAAACATTATAAAATGCAAAATGGATAATTTTGATTATAAATTTAAAAGGGTTTGTACAAACAAAACCAATGCAGGCAAGATCATAAGGGAAGCAGAAAAGTGGGAGGAAAAATTTACATCCAAGGTTTCTGATAAAGGCCTCATTTCTAAAATATATAAAGAATTGATTCAGATTTATAAGGCTACAATCTATTCTCCAATTGATCAAGGGTCAAAGGATATGGACAGACTATTTTCAAATGAAGAAATTAAAGTCATTCCTAATCATATGAAAAATGCTCTAAATCACCATTGATTAGAGAAATGCAAATTAAAACAACTCTGAGGTACTACTCCATACCTCTCAAACTGGCAAAGATGACAGGAAAAGATAATGATTATGTTGGAGGGGATGTGGGAAAACTGGGACACGTTGTTGGTGTAATTGTGAACTGATCTAATCATTCTGGAGAGCAATTTAGAACTATGCCCAAAGGGCTTTCAAACTGTGTATACCTTTTGATCCAGCCAGGTCTCTACTGGATTCTGTATCCCAAAAAGATTATTAAAAAATGGAAAAGAATCTATATGTGCAAAAATATTTGTTGCAGCCTTTTTGTAGTGGCAAGGAACTGGAAACTAAGTGAATGCCCATCAGTTTGGGAATACCTGATTAAGTTATGGCATATTAATGTAATGAAATATTATTGTTCTATAAGAAATGATGAGCAGGCTGATTTCGGAAAGGCCTGGAGAAATTTACATTAACTGACATGAAGTGAAGTGAGAAGAACCAGGAGAACACTGCACACAGCAGCAATAAGACTATGTGATGATCGACTGTGATGGACTTGCTTGGCTTTTTTCAACAATGAGGTGATTCAAGGCAATTCCAATAGACTTGTGATGGAAAGAGCCATATGCATCAAAAGAGAAGACTATGGGGACTGAATGTGGATCACAACATAGTATTTTCACCTTTTTAATGTTGTTTGCTTGCTTGTTTTTTCTTTCTCATTGTTTTCCCCTTTTGTTCTGATTTGATCAGCATGGTAAATGTTGAAATATGTTTAGAAGAATTGCACATGTTTAGCCTGTATTGGATTACTTGTTGTCTTGGGGTGGGGAGAGGTGGGGAGAGATGGAGAAAAATTTGGAACACAAGTTTTTGCAAGTTGAAAACTATCTTTGCATGTATTTTGGAAAATAAAAAGCTACTATCATAAAAAATAAAATAATAATTTTAAAAATGTAAAAAAATTTAAAATGCTAGTAGTGGAAGACACAGTATTAGAATAGCAAAAATAAAGCTGGCATTGAACTCAAAAAGGCCACAAAAGTCAGGTCTTACTGACTATTTATATGTCCCTGGAAAAGTCATTTCTTCCTCTGCTCCATAATTCTCTATGACTCTAAGTTGCCAACAAGGTGCCACCCTCTTTTGCTAGTAGAAGATCCTCATTAAAATGTCTCCAGATAAATCAAATCAGAGGTTCCTTCAAAAGTAAACTTTTACTTATTTAATAGTTTTCCCCAGTTACATTCAAAACATTTTTAATACCTGTTTTTGAGATTTTTGAGTTGTAGATCCTTATCCCCACTCACAATTAAGAAACCACACATGAAATTATGCAAAAATTTCCATAAAAGTCAGGTGTTAAAAGAAAACATAGATTTTATTTTGAAAATAAAAATCTTCAAGAAAAAATAAGTTAAAAAGAAAGAGAGAATGCTTCAATCTGTATTCAAACACAATCAGTTCCTTCTCTGGATATGAATAGGATTTTTTATCACAAGTCCTTCAGAGTAATTCTGGGTAATTGTTATACTAAACAACAAAGTCATTTACAGCTGGTCATCCCAGAACAATGCTATTACTTTGTATGTAGTGTATTTCAATTTGTTCATGGAAGACTTTCCAGGTTTTGTTTTTTTTTTCTGAGAGCATCCAGCTCATCATTTCCCAAAGAACAATAACATTCCATCACAAATACATACCACACTTTATTGAGCCATTCTCCAATTGATGGGCATCTCTTCAATTTCCAAATTTTTGCCCTGAAAAGAGCTACTATGAATATTTTTGTACATATAGCTCATTTTCCCTTTTAAAAAAAAATTTCTGAATCTCTTCAAAAGTAAATTTTTAAAAAGCTAACATTTACATGGCATTTCATTCTCGCAACCTTAACAGGTAGGTATCATTATTTTTATTTTTATACTAAAGGAAAACTAAATAAGCCATTGAATCTGAAGTTAGATTAAGACTCAGGTCCTCCTGACTCCAAAACCAGCATTCCATCTGCTACCCTCCACTCAGCAATAACAGCAGTTTACATTAACAAAAAGCTTTCCAATTACCAAGCAGAATCTGAAGTTCAGAGCTGAAGACATCTCAAAGCTATCTAATCCAACTTGTAAATGTTTAAATAGATCTAACAGGCAGTCATCCAATGTTCATTTGAATACTTCTAGTAAAGGAGAAACCTCAAACCTCTTGAAAGTCTATTTTTTCAGCTCCTCTCACTTTAGAAGTTTTTTTTTAAACCTTTTATCTAGCCTAAATCACATTCTTTTCAATTTCCACATATTGCTCCTAATTCTACCCATCAAGGCAAACTAAATCAAATCTAACTCCTTTACTATGCAATAGTCCTTCAAATATTTGAAAATAGCTACTATGTCACACTTCAACCTTCCTTCTTTTTTGGAAACATAAGGTGGTTGCAAAGCAATTGGGGTAAAGTGACTTGCCCAGGGTCACACAGTCAGGAAGTATTAAATATCTGAGGCCAGATTTAAACTCAAGTCCTCCTGACTCCAGGACAAGTGTTTTATCCACGGTGCCTTCTAGCTGCCCCTACTCTTTTTCAAACTAAATATTCCAATTCCTTTAATCTATCCTCTTATGGCATGGTCTCCAGTTCCTTTGCTATGTTGCCCTTTTCTGTACATTCATTCTCCAATTTGTTAATCAATGTCTTTCTCAAATAATAGTGATACTAACAATGACAATAAAAATAACTAATGTTTATGTAGTTCTTTGAGGTGAGCAAAGCACTTTAAATATCTTAGTTCACTTGATCTTTACAAGGAAAACCATATGAAGAAGGTGCTATTCCCCATTTTACAAATTAAAAGCAATAATATAAAGTGTTTTCCAAACCATAAAGCACTATAAAAGTGTTCATTATAATTATTATTACAGATGACAAAACTGAGGCATAGAAAAGTTAATTGACTTTAGGCTGAAATAACTACTTGTAAAGAATGCAGCAAGAAAACTACCTCCCATATTGAATAATGTTTCTCTTAATATAGCAGGAGCTCTTTGTGCGTGTGTGAGAGTGTGTATGTGTGTGTGTGTGTGTGTGTGTGTGTGTGTGTAGTTGCTATGTCCTATTGTTGACAGCCATTGAATTTGTAGTAACCAAAAACCCCAAAACTTTTTCCATTCAATCTTAACTGGCCATATTTCTTTCTTTTATTTTTAAAGTTGGTTATTTTGAATCCCATTTCATTACAAATCATTTATTTGACCCTCATAATAATCCTGTAAGGTAAGCAGCATAAGTTTATTCTTTTTTTTTTTTTACAATTGAGCAAACTACCACACAGAAAGAGTGATGTCCATGCTTTAGGCAAAAGCTCCCTTGTTGGTTCCCCAATTCTCAAGCATGAGAGACAAATTGATTCCAAGACAATACCAAAATAGTCCCCCACCTGACTCTAATATGCTTTATTTATTTCAAAGATCAGATCTCAGAGTCCATAAAGTCCAACATCTTCATTTTTCAGATGAGGAAACTAAGGCACAAAAAAGAAAAGTCCCTTGCCCAGTGTCCCATAATGAGAAGGTATTTGAGGCAGAATATGAACTCTGGTCTTTCTGACTCTAAGTCCAGAATTCTATTCACATTCCATGTCCATTCCAAGGACTTCTTGCCTGAAAAAAAAAAAAAAACTTAAAGCTTAATTGAGTCTCACTGACTCCTACCCAGAAACCTAAACTCTTTCAAAGGTGAAAGACCCCAAAGGTAGGACTTTTTGGAAAGCCAGGAGTCAATTCATTAATTAAAGGTAATATTGGATGGACAGTCTCTCTTGCCCTTTAGGGGGGACATGCTGGTTGCTAATTCTGATCTTGGAACAATTCCTGCCTTACAGTCTTCTCAACATTCTTCAGTCTTAACCAAAACCATTATTCATTAGTCACCTATGCTCATCTGTTCCCTTCCTGAAACCTCTCTTAGCAAATTTGCTCTGAAGACTCACCGCCTGTCCCACCTTTCTCAATTTCTACAACTATTTTCACCCCTTTCTTGAAATTTTTGAAATATATCCTCTCCCCACTTAGGACTCTTGACCAAGTATTCATGTCCAGGGATGAGTCAGGAAAAAACATAACAAATCCCTATCATAACATATTTGGCATCAAAATGCTAGGTAAGAGTAGGGAAACATAAGCAGTCAATCACATTTTATAAAGATGGAATCTTTAAAGTTTTAGCAAAAGAAAGGAGGGAATAAGCATTTAAATATTGTTTGCTATGTACCAGCAACTTTGCTAAGCACTTTTTTTTCAAAACCACATAACTCATAACAACCCTAGGAAATAAATGCTATTATTAGTCCCACTTTACAGTTCAGAAAACTGAGGAAACACCAGGTCACATAGCTAGTAAGTCTCTAAGGCTGGATTTGAACTCAGAAAATGCTGACACCAGGCCCAGTACTCTATCCACTGTGCCACAAATTACTTCAATTTGGTATGTTGGGTCATGTCAAGACATACGATTCTTGGCTTCCAAATTCTTTGACTGCTTTTCCTTGAATCTTTGATTATCTTAGCTCTTGTACTTGCTATAGATACTTCTATACTAACCCAAACTGGTTTTTAAGTTTACCATTTCTAATTTGGATCTTTCCTCCTTTGACCCAGATAACAATTTCCCTTTCCACCCCCTAAGCTGAGTTCTTCTTCCTTTAAATTCCTCTAGCACTTATCTATACCACTTGCCAAATTGTTTGTACCTCTCATCAAACTGTTTGTTTTGTATTATACTTGTTCAATATGTATTCACTTGTGGTCTTACCTCTCATATTGGCTTATAAATCAATGGCCAATGTACTCTGTATTGACTTACCTACTAATCACTAATTCTCTCTCAAATGGGATGCAACATGCCCATGCTCAAATTAGCCAGCTACAGACTTTGTACCAGACCTTTCACTTTGCTTCCACATATTGCAACACTTTACAGTTTTAACTTTTTCCCCTCTTTCTATCTTGGCGAGAGTCTGAAGACATAACCTGGCTTAATCTTGCATGGGATAGGCCATAAAAGCCAAGCATTTTATGTCATATAGTGAGAATGTGATAGGGCATGTATATTACTGACAGCTTCTTCTTCCTTTTAATTCCCATGCCTGAAGTTCTAGCTATGTATATCCTTCTTTACATCTAAATCATATGGGATAAAGCTCTTTAGTGCTTTAAATGAAGAATAAGTTTGTGCAATTTAAAGCATATCTGAAATGTCTTTCCTGGCAACATTTCAGTTCTATACCCAAGGGTACCTCTAAAAACTGAGATAACTAGGGGAAGGGAGTAATTAAATGTTTTAGGTAATTATCAGATATTAAGAGATATACAGAACCCACAAATAGGAAAATGAATGGCTCTCTTCCAAGGCTAAACTTCAGCTCTATTGGAAGTCTTTTCAGATGAAAATGGGAAGGTTTTTGGCAAGCATAAATAACAGCCTCTTGTTTCTCAAAACACGTGTGCTTAGTGAATTGGTCATGTTGGGACATCAGGAACTATCACCTTGCATTAGCAAATTAATGACTGGTTGGAGAAATAAAGATTCCATGTGTTTGAATACTCACACTTCAGACATGAGCACAACCACAACCTCTCCTCCTTGAAAACTAACTTTAAAATTTTATCAGTAACTCAGGACCCAAAGTTTCCCACCATAAACAGCATGAGCCATAACCCACAGTTCGCACAATCATTGTGTGTCTTCCAATATGGTCAAATGTCTCCAAGTACAGGGAGGATGCAATCTTCCTTATAGACTTTCACAGTAATTATATTATGAAGGTAACCATCCTTTATTTCTAAACTTATGCCCTTACTTCAAATTCTGTCACAGATCTGAGGCTGTATTTGAACTTGCCCATAATGAGCTCTTTTCCTCTAAATTCCTCTAGTACTAATCTATACCAGCAGCCAAATTGTTTGTCGTTTTTCAATCATTTCAGTTGTCTCCAATTCTTCATGACCCCATTTGGAATTTATTTAGCAAAGACATTGCAGGATTTTGCTATTTTCTTCTTCAGCTCAGTTTGCAGATGAGAAAACTGAGACAAAGTGTTAAATGACTTGCCCGAGATCTGAGGTTGCATTGGAACTCAGAAAGATGAGTCTTCCTGATTCCAGGCCCAGCACTCTATCCACTGCATCAACTACATGCAAATTATTTGTACCTTTCATGACTTTATCATACTTATTCAATAAACATATTTATATACTTATCCAATATGGATTCATTGTACACTTATTCAATATATATTCATTTATAGGTCTTCTCTTTCACATCCTTTAGAACAGGCATTACTTCTGTGTTTTATTTATTAATAATACTAAAATTATTGTTGTTCTTACATTATTATTAAAGGCAACTTTTATGTAGTACTTTCAGGTTTGTAGAGTGCTTCACAAATCTCATTTTATCCTCACAACAATACTGTGTGGTGGGTACCGTTTTGATCATCTTACAGACGAAGAAACTGAGGCTGAAAGAAGTTTAGGGGTTTGCTAGGAACAGACAAGTAGTCAGTGTTTGAAGCAGGATTTGCAGTTGGGACTTCAAAGCTAGCATTCTATCTACTATGCTACCAGCTTCTTCATTTATTGCTCCATCTTAGGGAATAAGGAAGGAACCATGATTGCATTGGTACAAAGAACACAAGGGAGGAAACTTTTTACCAAATGGCAGGTAAGTACTTTCTGTGCAACTTATATAGCAGCATTAGAGAATTAACTAGAATGCTAAAAGGCTAAGCAACCTGAGCGTCATTTTTGCTGTTATTCAGTCATGTCCAATTCTTTGCAATTCCATGGACTGTGGCACACTATTGCTGTGCACGAGGGTTTTTTGGTAAAAATAGTAGCATGGTTTCCTTCTCTGATAGATTAGCTGATTTGCCCAGGGTCACATAGCTAGTGAATATCTAAGGCTGGATTTGAAGGTCTAGCACTCTATACATTGAACTACCTAGCTTCTTTGTGTATCATTTTACTCAGTACCAATTCAATAAACATTAATCACCTTCTATGCAAAAGGCACTGTGTAGGTGGCAAGGATATAATAACAAAAATAAGTCTTTTTCCTCAAAAAGCTTATATTCTACTAGGGACATATAGTGTATGCAAGATAAGTATACACAAAGTCATACATAGTAATTTCAAGGAGAAAGGATGACAGGTAAGCTCTCATGTCCTTCCTATTCCCCCTGGTTGGCACTTGGTTTCTCTTGAGCAGTGCTCTGACAGAAGTTAGGGATTCTAAGAAACAGAAATGTCACGGAAGTGCATTCCATATGAAGGACCACATATAACAAAGCATAAAGGAGAAAGATAGAAAGCTATTTATGAGAAAGAGCTAGAGAGGCAATTTGACTAGGATGAACAAAGTGTGAAAGGGAGCAATAAGTAGTAAGACTGAAAAGATAGATCAGAGCTATATTGTTGAGATCTCCAAACATTAAAGTGAAAGTTTTATATTTTAAAGAGGACAATAGAGACATTTTTGAGTAAAAGAATGACATGGATAAATCCATATTTTGGTGATGTCAGTTTGAGAATGGATAAAAGAGGTACTAGAAGAAAACTGGGATGTAAATTACAAGACTATGGATCTGAACTAGGGTAATCATTATGTTTGTGGAGAGAAGGGGATACAAGCAAGAAATGTTTTGAAGTAGAAATAATAAGGTTTGGCAAGCAATCTAAGGGGAAAGGAATAATATAGAAAGACTCTGAAACTGTGAGCATTAGTGACTGGAAGAATTGCAATGTCCTTAACAGAAACAGAAAAATTTGGCAGAGGTATGGATTGAAGCATAAAATCACAAGTTTGAATTATTTAATAAATGTGTGGTGGTGGTAGTGGTAGTGATTTTCATGTTATTATATACCACCTAAAACTATTAGTGAGTTTAACTTTTTCTAAATATTATCTTAACTTCCCAGAAGTTTGAGACAATGAGTCAAAGCAGCTAATATGTATTAAGTGTTTAATACATGCCAAGTACTGTAATAAGCACTAAGAACACAAATACTAGCAAAAAGAAAGATAATGTCTGCTCTCCAGGAACTCACATTTTAATGGAGGAAGACAATACACAAAAGATAGGTAAAAAGCAGAGGAGGGAGATATAGATATACATATACATATATATATTTATAGAGAAAGAGATGTAAATAGATAGACAGACAGACAGATAGATAGATAGATAGATAGATAGATAGATAGATAGATAGATAGATAGATAGATATGGGGTTTGGTGCTGAAGTGCAGTAAGTCATAAATATAGCCAGGAGGCAAATTAGAATTGGCCAGACTGGACCCTTTCTCAAAACTGAGGTCCTTGAAGGAAGAGACCTAGTATGTAGAAAGATATTTTAGGGTGAGAAAATAGCAAAAGTGGATAAGTGTTACAAGGAAAGGTCAGAGTTGTTGAGTGAAGTTCCAGTGTAAGACTGAAGCTGAGGCATGCTAAATCCAGGAAATCAGAAGGATAGACATGGAAGGAACTATATATATAATATATCTTTTCTTTGTATTCTTCACAGTTCCTAGAAGAGCACCCTGAACACAGCAGGTGTCTAATAAATATTTGTTATTGATTAAACCTATTGTCTCTAATGCCATCCTCTTTGGTATTAGAAATGATATAGATTCCAGTATTTTTGCTTCTTCCTTCTTGTCAAATTGCCCATAATCTTATTCCAAATAATCTTCAAGACCAACATCTATTCCATCCATTGTTTTCTACCAAGTCATGCTCAAAATCTAAAAATTTCCATTTCTCTATATATCAACTCTAAGATCACCAGATAGTGCTTCAAATTTGCTTGCAAAAATAGGAAATGGAGAGAGGAGAACCTTGAGGATTTTCATCTCCCCTGTGTTTCATCCAATTCACATAGTTACTTTCAGGCATACCTACTTAAAATTTTGGTTTTATAATTATTGCTCATTCTCTTTAAATGAATTGCTAGAATTTGTGACGATCTTACTTTGGATCAGACTTTGTACTAAGCACTAGAAATGCAAATATGAAAGAGAAATCATCCTCAAGGAGCTTATATTCTAATAGACTGAGTCAATATAAATGTTATTGGTGGCCAAAAACTAATTGGAGACTAAGATTTCGTACCATACACCAAGATAATGTGAAAATTGGTACATGATTGAGACATAAAAGGTGATATTATAAGCAAATTAGGAGAGTATGGAATAATTTGCTTGTCATATCTATATATAAGGGAAGAATTTAGAACCAAACAAGATACAAAAAGTGTTACAAAATGTAAAATAGATAATTTTGATTACATAAAATTAAAAGGTTTTTGCACAAACAAAACCAATGTAACCAAAACTAGAAAGAAATAAGAAAACCAGAGGGAGGGGAGTAGGAAATATATTTGATAAAGGTTTCAATTCCCAAATATATAGAGAGAACTCAGTCAATTTTATAAGAATACAAGTTATATCCCAATTGATAAATGGTTAAAGGATACTGACAGGCAGTTTCCAAACAAAGAAATGAGAACTATCTATAGCTATATGAAAAAAAAATACTCAATCAGTATTGATTAGAGAAGTATAAATTAAAATAATTATGAGGTACCACCTCATACCTGTTAGGTTAGCTAATATGAGAGAAAATGAAAATGATAAATGTTGGAGGAAATTTGGGGAAACTGGGTACTAAGGTACAGATGATAGAGTTCTGAACTGATTTGATCATTCTGGAAAGTAATTTGGAACTATACCCAAAGGACTATTGAACTGTACATATCCCTTAATCCAGCAATACCATGATTATGTCTATATCCCAGAGAGATTTTTTTTAAGGTGAGGGAAAAGAAGGTATTTGAATAAAAATATTTATAGCAGCTCTTTTCTCAGGGCAAAGAATTGGAAATGGAAGAGATGCCCATCAATTGGAAAATGGATAGATAAATTGTGATACGTGATTATGATGGAATGCTATTGTGCTATAAGAAATGATGAGCTCTCAGAAAAATCTGGAAAGACTTCCATGAATTCATGCAAAATGAAATGTGCTGTGCACAAAGTAACAGCAATATTGTAAGATGATCAACTGTGAATGTCTTTGCTATTATTAGCAATACAATAATCCAAGACAACTCTGAAGGATTTTTGATGAAAAAATGCTACACATATACAGAGAAAGAACTAACTGTATCTGAATATTGAAGCATACTTTTTTACTTTATTTTTCTTGATGTTTTTTTGGCAGGAGAACCCCAGGGCAGGATGGTTCTAGGAATCTACATTTTCTTCCACAACACAACTTCTTTGGAAATGTTTTGCATAACTTCATATGTGTCTTCTGTATGGAGGGAAAGAGAAAATCAGGAACTAAAAGTTTGAAAAAAATGTTAAAAATTGTTTTTACATGTACTAGAGGAAAATTTTTAAATATTAAATGATAGAAAAAAAGGAAATTTAAGGAATGTCCATCAACTGGGAAATGGTATATTATTGTAATGGCACATTATTGTGCTATAAGAAATGATGGGCTGGATGAATTCAGAAAAACCTAGAAATACTTACATGAACTAAAGCAGAGTGAAGTGAGCAGAACCAGGAGAACACTGTACTTAGTAACTAGTAATACTGTGTGATGAACAACTGTGAAAGACTTGGCTACTGTGATCAAGACAATGATCCAAGACAATCACAAAGGACTCATGAGGAAAAATTTTGTCTCCAGAGAAAGAACTGTTGTCATCTGAATACAGACAAAAACATACTGGGTTTTTTTACTTTTTTCTTTCTGTTTTTGTTAGTTTTTTTCCATAAAATGCTTTACACAATTGCATATGTATATCCAAATCAAATCACTTATCATCTCAGGGTGGGGAAGGGAGTGAGGGAAAATAGAATTTGGAATTCAAAACTTTTTTTTTTTAATTTATCTTAAAAATTCCTTTTTAAATCTAACGGGAGGAATATATTGTTTTTTAAAAGGGAAAGAAAATAGATTTATCTAGAACAGCTTTAACTTTACTCTCCAGTCTATCAAGTTATTTTTCTCCCATCATTCCAACAATTACTAAGATTCAACCTTCTCCAGAAAGAATTTCCAGTTTGATTAAAGAAGAATCAACAACTTCCCCATTCTAATTATGAAACCATAAAACTTTCATGGCTAATTTAAATGATGCTCATGATAATAATACTTCTAATAAGAGCAAGGCTAGACATAGCAATTTTCCTCCTTCACTGTAAAGCACTGAGGAGGCCTATAGTGTTGCTCCTTCTCCATCCTATATTTCTTGAAATATTCCTAGTAACTTTTTCTTAGGCTAATTCTTTCTCGTTATATAACAACCATCTTCAAATCCAATTCAGGAGACATGATAGGAGAAAAATAAGGACAAGACCTGTGATTTTCATTAGCATAATTACCAGATAAGGAAATTCCCTATACCAGTATAGATAAGCACCTTCTCTGATACCTAAAAGTCTAGAGAGTTGCCCAACATTGCCCATCCAGTATGTGAATGAGGCAGGATTTCATCCAAGGGCTTTCTGATCTCAAGGCCAGCTTTTTATCTACTGAACCATATTGCCCCTCTGATATAATTAAGAGAATATGAAAAAAAAGCTGACATGGAGGTTCTGACTCTGACTCTGCCACTAGATAATCATGACTTAAGCAAGTCACATAAAATTTCCATACTCCAGGATGAAGTTTCCTCAACATAAAACAAGTAATTTAGACTAGATCTGCAAAGTTTCTTCCGGGTCTTTCATTATACAATTCTGTACCTCTACTTTAGATTCACGAAGAGGAGAGAAGCATGTTAGAATAATATTTTTGAAATGTTCTCTTTCTGCATATATATATATATATATATATATACATCACAAATAAATTACTAATATTTCTAGCAAAAGGCTAATGGTACCATACTTAGGAACTATTTAGTTTGTTGACTCCAGAATAATGACAGTCCTTTTACTTAGGTCTCTAGGAGAGAGAGCACCATGAGGACATAGTCAGATTTTTCTGGGAATGTATTTATGTCATCACAAAGTATTTCCCTTTCATCTCCAGTCCACTTGCAAGGGAACTCTGGAAATGATTTGCAACCATCTGCATATTATCTGTGACCTTGCCTAGACAATCTGTCATCCTCTCAAAACAGGGGGAAGAAGCAGGAATTTCCATCCAATTGATGTTGGATCAGAGAGAAACTAATCCCAAATCCACATTGGAAGAGGACACAATGCACACTTAAATAACCCTGTCCAGCACATAAGGTAATCCTAGAACATTAAATTTTACATCTTCAATAATCCATAATGTAACAGAAGAGACAACAACAATTTAAATTTCTATAGTAATCTAGGACAAAACATACATGCATATGTGTATACATACATGTATACATATATGCTCTTTCAGACCTTACAACCATCCTATGAGATAAGGAAAACAAGAATTGCTATTTCCATTTCCCAAGGAAGGAAATTAAATCTCAGAGAAATTGAGTGACTGGTTAAAGATTACACTAGTAAATGACAAAGCCATGATTTGGCCTAGCCTTCCAAAAGCACAACACTAATGGCAAAGACAGATTCAACCTCCCAAAAGTTCCCTTTTGTCCTATGGAGATACAGAAATGGGGAATCATTTTGAGTAATTTCCAAAAAAACACAGAAGAATGAACATGGATGTATGTCAATAACTTAATACTGAATAGCTAATATCTAACATACACATAGCATGTAAAATTTTCAAAGCACTTTACATGGATTTTAATTTCTTTCTTAAGTTCTTAATTCTGGGATTATTCATATGGGGTTCATAGATAGATTTGGGTTGAAGGCAGTCTATAAACTTGGTTAGGGGAAAATATATCTTTATTTTCAATAACCTCAAACTAAAAATTAGTGTTTCCTTCTAGTATGTTTTTTTTTTTTAATTATTCTGAGAAGGGGTCCACAGACTTCACCAGAGTACCAAGGGATTCATAACACAAAAAAGATTTAAAACTCTTACAGGGAGGAGGCAACACTTATAACATTAGGATCCAGGAAAGGATTTTTTGGTCTGGAAGTGATAGTTGCCTAAAATAGCATTAAAACCTCTCTCCAACCTAGCAAATGATCTTTCTTCTATCATCTGAATTGCTCTTTGGATCTCACCTCCTCCAGGAAGAATTTCCAGATCAGAGAAAAATGTGTTTCCTCAATCCAATAATGAAATACCAAACTCTTATAGCTAACTTTTAGTGATATTAATTGTATCAATACCTCTAAGAAGTTGTAGGCAAAGAACTAATGAAATAAAAGTGATAGAAAACTAACTTGAGTCTAGCTTTCTAAAACTAAAGCCAGCAGCCATTGCACTTATCCCCTGTCTCTTCCATGTAGCCTATAGGACCTCTGAGAACTCTCCTGAAATATAATATCCCACAGTTCAAGGCTATTTACCAAAGGTATAGGTACATATGAATCCCTAGTGAAAAGAGCAAACTGTGGCAGCTGTGCTTCAAAGATTTTGAATAGTAAATTGTTGTGAACAATTACAAGCAGTACAATGTGACACTATAATCTGTAACCAGCATAAGATGACATCTTCCAAGTAGGATGAAGCACAAAATAGGAAGAATGTTTGAGTAATTTGGTCAAACAGGAAGATGGATATAAATTAGGCATCGTTGTACATAATGCTTTTTAAATCAAGGCTAACTGAGAAATAGTTGAGAGAAAAAAGAAAAGCTCTTTGGAAAATGAGTAACAACATGAGTATATTATAACTTTTATAGGAAAAATCTCTAGGCTCCAATATTTTTAAATATATATTGCTATCTAATGATCCTTCTAGGTGCCTCCTCCTTCAGAAGCAACAGCTGCTATTTACCTCAAGTCAATAGGTTCAATAAGCAACTTTATGAGTTCTTAAGGTCCGGAGATCAAGAGAAATAAATCCAGTTCAGGAATCTATGGTTAAGTAGCTTAAAGATGTTGACCAGGGTAAAAAGTGTCTGCAAGCAAGAATGGCGAGGACCAAGGGCTAGCACTACCTAGAGACAGAAAAACATAAAGGCTGGCTTCTCCTGAAAAGCACTAGAATTTCGAGCAGCAGTGATAGCACACTATATAGTCTTGTTTCTCTGACACCATGAGAGAAAAAAATACTAAGCCAAAGAGAGCAGAAAAGCAAACAAAAATGAATATAACCAGAACTGTGTCGACAGTATTTTAAAAGTATTTTCATCTCCTTTCTTTGTCCATACAAACCATATTTTTCATTTTGGGCCTTAACACCTTGAAGCTCCTTCTTATTTTTTTCTCTTTTCTCTAATTCTTTTCTGCAAAAAAGAATTACAGAATTCTTGCCTGAGAATAAGATGCACGGAAGGAAGATTGCCCTAAGTCTCTTTCATTTTTTAAATATTTTATTTTTTGCTCTAAATCACTAGTGAAAGATTAAGACAACTTTGGGGTACAACTCTATACTTCTCAGGCTAAGATAACAGAAAAAGAGAATGATAACTGTTGGAAGGGGTATGGGAAAACTGGGATACTGATACATTGTTGGTGGAGTTGTGAACTGATCCTTTGATCTTGTAGTGTCTCTACTGGGTCTGTATCCCAAAGATATCATTAAAAAGGGAAAAGGACCAACAAGTACAAAAATATTTGTAATAGCCCTTTTTGTAGCAGTAAGGAACTGGTCATTGAGGGAATGCCCATCAATTGGGGAATGGCTAAATAAGTTACAGTATATGAATGTAATGGAATATCATTATTCTATAAGAAATGATAAGCAAGCTGATTTCAAAAAAGCCTGGAAAGACTTACATGAATTGATGCTAAAAGAAGTGAACATAACCAAGAGAACATTGTACACAGTAACAACAATATTACGTGAAGATCAATTGTAATGGACTTGACTCTTTTCAACAATGAAGTGATTCAAGGCAATTCAAATAGATGTGATGGAAAGTACCATCCATATAGAGAGAGAAGTATGGAGTCAAAAATTAGCATTTTAACCTATTGTTGTTGTGGTTGGGATGATGTGTTTTTTTTTTTCTTTCTTGTGGTTTTTTTCTCTTTTGATCTGATTTTCTTACATAGTATGATGAATATGGAAATATGTTTAGAAGAATTGCACATGTTTAACTTATATCAGATTGTTTGTTGTATTGGGGAGGAGGTTGAGAAGGAGAGAGAGAAAAATTTGGAATAAGATTTTACAAAGGTGAATGCTGAAAACTATTTTTGCATGTATCTGGAAAAATAAAATACTATTAAATATTTTATTTTTTCCAAGTATGTGTAAAAACAAATTTTTAACATTCATTTTTAAAATTTTGAGTTCCAAATTGTTTCCTTCCCTCCTTCTTTTACCCTCTTATTAAGAAGGAAAGCAATTTTATACAGATTATACATAAACAATCATCAAGTTTTTTTTAAAAAAAAAAAGTATGAATCTGCATTCAGCTTCCATCAGTTCTTTCTATGGAGATGGATAACTTTTTTCATCATAAATTCTTCAGACTTATCTTGGATTGTTATATTGCTGAAAAAAGCTGTATCATTCACAATAGATCATAGTACAATATTGCTGTTTCTGTATAAATTGTTCTCCTAGATCTGCTTACTTCATTTTTTATTAAGACATCTAAGTCTCTCCAGGTTATTCTGAAAAGATCCCGATCATCACTTCTTATAGTACCATACTACTCCATCACAATCACATACCACAACTTGTTATTAATGGGCATCCCCTCAATTTCCAACTCTTTGCTGTCACAGAAAAAGTTACTATAAATATTTTTATACATATAGGTCCTTTTTCTCTTTTTTATCTCTTTGCAACATAGACTGAGTATTGGTGTTGCTAGGGTATGCACAGTTTTATAGTCCTTTAGGTAGAGTTCCAAATTGCTCTCCAGAATGGTAGGATCAGTTCATAATTCCAAGAGCAGTATATTAAGGTCCCAATTTTTCTACATCTCCTCCACCTTTTGTCATTTTCTTTTTCTTTCAGATTAGCCAATCTGATAGGCATAAGTTGATATTTCACAGTTGTTTTAATTTACATTTCTGTGCTCAATAATGATTTAGAGCAGTTTTTCATGTGACAATAGATAGCTTTAATTTCTTTGTCTGAAAACTGTTTGTTCATATCCTTTGACCATTTAGCAACTGGGGAATGACTAGAATTCTTTTAAAAATTTGACTCAGTTCTTATATATATATTTGATAAATAAAACCTTTGTAAGAGAAACTTGCTGTAAACAATTTTTTCCTAGTTATAATTACTGTGTATCTCCTTCTACCCTGTTTTCCCATTTATCCTTCTCCTTTTTTGTTTTTTTATTAAAGCTTTTTATTTTCAAAACATATGCATAGATAATTTTCAATAAACACCCTTGCAAAAATATGTGTTCCAAAATTTTTTTCTTCCCTTCCCTCCATCCTCTCCCCTAGATAACAAGTAATCCAATATATGTTAAACATGTGCTATTCTTCTATACATGTTTCCACAATTATCATGCTGCAAAAGAAAAATCAAAAGGGAAAAAATGTCCCTCCTGCTTCTTTCACTATCTCCCTTCTCAACACAGTTTTGCTTCTGATCACCACTTCCCCACCCAATCTGTCCTCCCTCCTATCAGAATCACTCTCTTCTCTTATCTCCTTCCCTTCTTACATTGCTGTAGGGTAAGGTGGATTTTATACCCAAGTAAGTGTGCATATTATTCCTTCTTTTCATGACAATAAGTTCGTGTGTTGTCCATTATCATTCCCCTTCACCTCCACTTAAATGCTCTTTCACTTCTGTTTTATGTGAGATAATTTACTTCATTATACTTCTCTCTTCCCTTTTCCCCCAGTATATCCCTCTTTCTCACCCCTTAATTTTATTTTCTTAGATATCATCTTATCATAGTAAATTCTTATCTGTGTCTTCTGTCTATATATACTTCTTCTAACTGTCCTAGTAATGATGAAGTTCTAAGAAATTACAAGCATTATCTTTCCATGTAAGAATGCATAGAGTTTATCCTTTTTTAATCCTTTATGAGTTCTCTTTCCTCTTTCTCTTGAATCTTTTTTGAATAGCATAATTTTTATTTAGCATCAATCCCTCTGTTTCACTTCATCCTTCATTTTTACCCTAAAAAATTATACTCATTTTTCTGGTAGGTGATTCTTGATTGCAATCCTAGCTCCTTTGCCCTCTAGAATATAACATTTCAAGCTTTCTAACCCTTTAATGTAGAAGCTACTAAATTTTGTGTTAACCCAATTGTGACTTTATAATACTTGAATTGTTTCTTTCTGGCTGCTTGCAATATTTTTCCTTGACCTGGAAGCGCTAACATTTGGCTATGACATTCTTATGAGTTTTTATTTTGGAATGTCTTTGAAGAGGTGATCAGTGAATTATTTCTATTTTACTCTCTTGTTCTGATATCAAGGCAGTTTTACTCAATAATTTCTTCAAATATGATATATAGGTTCTTTGAATCATGGCTTTCAGGTAGTCTAATGATTCTTAAATTATCTTTCCTAGATCTATTTTTTAATTTTGTTGATTTTGTTTTATTTTTCCATATTATCTCTTAGAATCATTAGCTTCCAATTGCCCAATTATAATTTTTAAGGAATTATTTTCTTCAGTGAGCTTTTGTTCTTCCTTTCCCATTTAGCCAATTCTACTTTTTAAGGGGTTCTTTTCTTCAGTAAATTCTTATGCCTCTTTTACCATTTGACTAATTCTGTTTTTTCAGATGTTATTTTCTTCAGTATTTTTGTGTCTCCTTTACCAAGCTATTGACTTTTTCTATTTTCTTACATACTTTCATTTATTTTCCCAATTTTTCTTCTACATCTCTTATTTGATTTTTAACTCTTTTTTGAGCTCTTCTGGGAATTCTTTTATAGGGGTCTGAGACAAATTCATATTTTACTTTGAGGCTTTGGATGTGGTTGTTTGAACTTCATTCTCTTCTGAGTTTGCATTTTGATCTTCTCTGTCACCATAGTAACATTTTATGATCAGGTTCTTTTTTGTTGTTTGCTTATTTTTCCCATTTTTTGCCCATTTTTCCAGTTTATTTCTTGACCTTTAACTTTATATTAAGTTTAGGCTCTGCTCCTGGGGCAGAGGGTATTGTTTTCAAAGTTGTTTCTTAGTTATTAATTCTTCTAAGGTGATATGATCTATGGAGATGTGTGGTTACTGCTCTCCCAGCCTGTGCTCTAGTCTGTGAGTGACTACAAGAATTCTTTTCCTCCCTGAAACTGTTACCAGGGTCCCCGCTACCCTGTAACCTCATGCTCTAGTGTGCTAGCTAATACTCTTCCTTCCCGTAGGACTTTCATCCAGCACTGTATATGGGCAATGGAACAGCGACCTACTTGAGAAATTGCAGGATCCCCTTACTATCTGCTGGCTGAGTTCTTCAGAAATGGCTACCATCTGATCCAATCACCTTTAAGATCTGGTGAGAATGCTGTCTGCACTAGACTGTGCTCCATTGTCACCCCAGTAAGACAGACCTTTACTTCGAAACTTCTAAGTTGTCTTGGACTAAAAAATTGTTTCATTCTTATCCTTTTGTTGGTTTTGCCACTCGAAAATTAATTTTGAGGCATTATTTTAAAGTTGTTTGAAGGGGAATTTGGGAGAGCTCACGCTAGTCCCTGCATCTACTCTGCCATCTTTCCAGCACACATCCAGAATTGTTTCCTCTTAATTTGGTTCCCATACTTCTTTCTCCTCTTGTGAGATAGATGTCACATAATACTTGCCATAAGGTTGGACATGAAGGAAAGATCTTAAACCAAAGCTTCTTAAACTGTGAGTCATTAGTTCAGATGGGGTCACATGATTGAATGTAAGGGTCATGAAATTATGATTTATTATCAGTAAATGTTTGACTTGTATGTCTATTTTATATACTCTATACACAGAATAACATAAAAATTTCTCAGGCAGAAAAGAGATCACAGTGGGATCCTGCCTTAAACAGTCTAACAATGTAATTCCTTCAGTAGACCTCTTGAGTTCTACCTGAACTCATTTCTCAATGAAGAGCATATTCCAAACCTCATATTCTCCCTCATTCCAGTGCTGGCAATTTACAAAATCCCATTCCCCTTTTTCAATTGCCCATTACCTTACTCTCAATAACTTCAATCCTATTCCAGCAATATCCCACTGAAGATATATGTCTGTCCTTTCCATTGTGCTTCTGGAACATCCATTCCTTAACTAACCACCTTGTTTTCATCTTAAACTTTTTCCTTTTTTAGACATCTTCTGGAAGTCACTGAGACATAATTCTTAATGATATTTCAATGAGATCTAACTCCCTCTTAATAGCATTGTTTCCTTTTCTCTCCTTTCTTGTACTGATCATATTCTATCACATCCCTAACTCTTGCTCCTCATTGCCACTTCTAGTCTCTACCTTTGTCACCAACATCCAGGAACCCTTTCTCCTTTTAATTGCACATTATCCACATATATAATTCAATCCAGCTCCAAAGACATTATTTACCTAACTTCCAGGACATTCTCCTTCCTTCTTCATTGAGTTTAGTACTCAGGGTACAATTTTTTTCATTTTTATTCCCGATATTTTACTTGATTTTTTTTCTTGATGCTCTCTCAGATATCCTAACTTCCCATTCCTCAATTTTCTCTGCTTTCATGAGCTACTCACCTGAACCTCTCAGCTGCACACAGTAATGGTCATACCCTTGATATAGTCATCATTTATTTCCATGTTCATGAACTCTGAAATCTCTTTATCTAATTATAACCTTTAATCATTCAGTATTTCCCTAAGCCTTACTCTATTCTTCATCATCACCATGACCTCCAATTCCTCTACCCCTCAGTTCTTTCTGGGTCATCACCCCTGCACTGGCTTTACTAAGATCTACCCTTTGCAATCTAGCCCCTTAATGCTATGTCTGACACACCTTGTCATAACCCATTATGGATTATCTCAACAACACCTTCTTCATTTCTTTTCATGTGTTGCTGAATAGAGCTGAAGGAAAACACAAAATTGTACTAAATGGACCAACAACAAATTTTTATCTAATTTCAAAGGTTATTATTTGATTGTTGAACAACTAAATTAATATCCTTATCCTCATCTCTCTTCAAACCTCCCCTGGCATCCGTCCTCATCCATTCTCTCATCTAAGGATCATCACCAAAAAAAATGAGGCCATTTAACAAGAGCTCTCCCTTCTCCTCTACTCCTTGCTTCACATGACTCATATATTTTCACTCTCACCTTTCTTTTCCTCTAATCTTACATAAAATGGTAAGTCTTACCTTTGCTGAGATCTTGATTCTATCCTCTTCCAACTTTTCTGAGAGATTCTCTTCTCCCCTCCCTCCTTCCTTCTCTATCTCTGTCTCTGTCTCTCTATCATACTCTCTCTGTCTCTCTTTCTCTCTCTCTCTCTCTCTCTCTCTCTCTCTCTCTCTCTCTCTCTCTCATCTATAAAGACATTCATTTCTCCTGCAGTTTTACTTGATCACACCATCCCCACTTGCTAGCATACTATATCTTTCTTCTCTCTCACCTGAACCTAAGAAAGTAGACTAGGCTTCTTCCCTACAATTCATCTTCTCTCACTCTCTTCTAAACCTTCTGCAATCTAGATCCCTATCTAAACAAAAACAGTTTCCTCCAAAGTTACCAATGATCTTCATTGCCATATATAATAGTCTTTTCTCAATCCTCATTCTTCTGACATAATTGACCACTTTTTTCTACTGAATACTTTCTCCTCAAAAAATGGGCTTAGTGACCACTCTCTCTTTATTGTCCTGCTTATCTTACAATACCTTCTTGGTCTCTTCCTCTAGATATTCATACATGTCACACCAACTGTGTTTCCCAAAGCTTTCTTCTAGACCCATTTCTGTTCTTCCTCTATACTATCTCACTTGGTAATTTCTCCCTCTATCCCAAGTGTGCAGAATCTTTTATCTTCCAAGGGCCATTTGAATATTTATAACATCATTCATGAGCCATACAAAAGTACTAACTTATAGAACTCAAATAGTTGTACCTAGCTTTCGGCTCATCATTACGTGTGCCCACCTTAGCAAATGATTTTGTGAGCCTTATACAGCTTGCAACCAAGACATTTCCCACCCCTGCTCCATACTGTCATACTTGGTAATTTCATAAACTTTTCTGAATTCAATTAAATCTATGCAAATGATTCCCGATCTATTTACCCAGTCCTATATTTCCATAGGCATCTCAAACTTATCATGTCCAAAACAAAATTCATTGTCTTTCCCTCAAAAGTCTTCCTTCTTCTGGGGGTGGGAACAGGGAATCACTCTGCTAATAGCCTCATTCTTCCAGTTACCTAGGTTTCCAACCTCATTATCATCCTTTTTCTTCAACTCTCACTAACTCCACTACCTAGACTGTAGCCAAATCTTGTAACTTCTACCTTTACAATTTCTCTTGTATTTTTTGCTTCTCTCCATTCACATTCATCACCTTGAACCTGAACTATTGTAATACTGAACTGCTGTAATAGTCTTTCTGGTTTGTCTCTCAACCTCAAGTTTCTCCTCTATTCAACTACCAAAGAGATTTTCCTAAAGTACATCCTCCTTCCCCCTATTCAACAAATTCTAATAACTCCTTATTACCTACAGATTGAATAGCGAGTCTGTTTAGACATTTAAATTTCTTCTTAACCTTACCTCTTTTATCTTTCTAACTATCTTATACTTACCCTACAATCCAGCTATATTGGCTTATTTGTTGTTCCTCTCACTATACTCCATCTCACATCTTTATACTTTTGTATTCCCATTCCTCATGCCTAAAATGCTCTCCATCCTCACCTTCACCTTTTAATTTCCCTTCTTTCTTTCCATTGTCATCTCAAATCATATCTCCCAAAAGATGTCCCTCCTGCTCTCCACCTCTAATCGCTAATGCCTTATTCTTTGAGATTGCCTTCCTTCTACTTTGAATGTATCTTGTAATACCTAATACTTTACATGTTGTCACACCCACTGGAAGATAAATTTCTCAGGGGCAGGCACTTTTTTGTCTTCTTTTGCATTTTCAATACTTAGTATAATACTTGGCACATAATAAGTTTTTAATAAATGCATGTGAACTAAGTGTAATATGGTTCTCTTGCCTAAGAACCTATCCTGATTGAAGTGAATGGCATAGATTTTCCTCCACAGCTACATCTTGGTAGAAAATGAATGCTGAGAGAGGCTAGACCTTACCTGGCTTTTCATCTGTACTTACAAAGGCTTCTCTACTATGAGGCTTGAGTTCCATTTTGGGAACCAAGTATTAACTCTGATATTTTACAGCTTACCCATGGTTCCTTTCAGATCTCCATACTTAGAAACATAGCATACCATGCCCCCCACCTTAACCAGTTAGATTTAAGGAATTCATAAATGACTGGGTGTTTAGGAGAGACAAACAAAGAAGGGCAGGAATTTCTTTTGCTCAAGTGTGAGTAATCTGACGACTTCACGCTGAGACTGAATAGAAAGGGAAAAGGTCACCTCCTCTGCTGAGCAGCTACACAAATACATGGTTCTCAGCAGCCTACTCAGTGACCCACATGCTAATGGTCAGATGTATATGTCAGCTCCACATCAGGTATACCTGCCAGGAGAACTATACAAGAAGCTTCATATTATTCAAACAAAAGAAAAGAAAAGAAAAAAGAAAATTAAATGTACCACCTGTTATTAACAAGTTCTTTTGATCCAGTCATTTAAATAGTCATGCAGACATTACCAAAAATGGGGAGGGGAATGCTACTTTCAATAACCCAAGTTCGGTGTATGCTTGTGGAATTATCTTTCTCTTCTCTTCTTCATTCAGATTCTTTGTCTCAGTCACAGCTTAAAGGGTAACAGACTCAGTAAGAACCTGGATGCTAAAAGTTGGTCCCATCAAGCATTTGCTAGGAACTTGCCTCACATAAATTCAATAAAGAATCAGTAAACAGGGGCAGCTAGGTGGCATAGTAAATAGAGTACCAGCCCTGAAGTCAGGAAGACCTGAGTTCAAAACTGGTCTCAGACACTTGACACTTCCTATCTGTGTGACCCTGGGCAAATCACTTAACCCCAATTGCTTTGGGGGGGGTAGGGGGGAAGAGTCAGGAAACCACCTCTCTCATCCCTTTCAGGGAGTACTGCCTTTTCAATGATTGCTATTTTGTAGGACAGAGTAAAACACAGTGCGTTCAGCACCATGGACAGCAAAGTCCACTCCTGAAGAAGTAGCTCAGTAACTATTGGCATAGGATAAACAAGCTATGCTTTCCCCGACCCCACTGCATCACTACTTCTGAAATGCTTGCCCTAGACAACCTCCAAAGCAAGTTTTAATTCAGTATCTTCTATAGTGATTTCCCTATAGGTTATCAAATGACAATACAAATATTCTTCCTCCTATGTAAGCTACAAACCTATGTGTTTTGTCTCAATAGAGAATCTTGACAGGGGAGGGAGGAAAGGAAAGAATCACTGGACTATCTTTGGCACCAAAGGTTCCTCTATACTTCCAAGTACTGAGATAGTTCAGAGCAGAATATGGAGCACAAAAATGTTCAGCATTCAGATTCGAGGTTAAAAAACACAAACCTAGAAAAAAAAACTTGTCAGGACAAGGAATGCTTTCCTCTTCTCTACTGATTATAGACATAGATATAATCTAAAGATCCATTCAAGAAGGAATTTGCCCTAGATCCTTCAGACATCCCTAACCTTACCCCAGATTTAGCAGTCTGCAAAATCTGTGTCTTAAGATAGAGGATAATCAAAAGTAGAGGAATCTTGCTCTTAAAAGCATGCATGTAGACTATGGAAAGAAGATTTGTAATGACTTTGCCACCACCAGCAACAACAATAATGTTCACATACATACATATGCACTTATATATCCACATACACACAGACACACAGACACAATCTCTATCTAAACCCCAATTTTTATATAAAATTCCATGTCAAGATACATGTGGATAGGCAGAAGACTTGCAGAGGGGTAAAAGTAGCAGCAGTAGATTTTTAACCCACAGAATTTGAGTCTTTTAAGTTAAAAGGTATAAATCTAGTTCCAGCATCCCTATATATTTGTTAAAGATCCCAAAATTGCCAAAGTAAGAAATCAATCCAGTGTCACCCTAAAACAACCTTGGAAATTAAAAAAGTGCAAAGGAGCCCACTTTCCCTAAGTAATCTAAAATATCTAACATGTATAATATGATTTTTTGTTCCAGTTAGGAGATATAACTTCTGCTTCTCTTTCAACTCAAGACTCCTCCACTCCTTCCTTTTCCATTCCTGGCTTTCAGAAAGTGGGTGAACTTCCTACTCATTCCCAGCCAAGTGCTACCTCCCATAGAACTTATTTCACAATTTACCTTAGAACATGAACAGGAATTATATATTGTGCTGGTTTTCTTCACACTCCAAAGAACTATCTCTCAGGAATCACAAAAAAAAAAATCATAAAGAAGTAGACCTTTTGTACTCTGATAATTCCAGTATTTCATTTCCTCAAGAAATTTTTACTTAATCAAAGGAAAAGAATTTCTAAGAGTTAGAAATTAAAACCATGGAATCATAATCTTAGACCTTTGGCAAGGGCCACCTTGTCACTTTACAGAAGTATCAAGGCCCAGAGAGGGAAAGTAATGATAATGATAGCATTTGTATGATACTCTAAAGTTTCTCAAGTGTTCTACAAATATTATCTTATTTGAAGTGACTTGTGCTAGGTCACATAGTAGTAAATGAGAGAGGAAGGACTTAAAGCTGGATGTTCTGACTTTAAGCCATTGCTTTTCTCAAAGTACCAGACTGACAACCAAGTAGTAATATAACTGGCATTTGATCTTTGATGTTTTTAATTACCCAATTTATTAAGTTACCAAATAATTCCAGCATTTATCAAAGAGACAGACATAAAGCAGATACTTAATAAATGCTATTTGACTGACAATCAGCATTTCTGCTCAGAAGAGATACCAGAGAAATGTCTCAGTGGATGATATACAAGCCCTTGTGAATCCAAGAATTCCAATGTCGGCATTAGTCTGAAATCTCTATATTGGTAAGACTATACAATCAAATAAAAGAGAATAGTTTTCTGCCCTTTCCAAGTATGGTGAGTAAAATACACTAAGCAATGATTGTTCTGCTTGCCAACATTATTTCTGAGATTCTAGGAAAAACAAAGATGAAAGAAAATGAGAAGGTTTTTTTTTGATGTTTTGGAAGAAACTAAGTCAAGTTCTATCTAGAAATGTCCTGAGGCCTATGTATAAGGTCTGGATCTTTATAGCTCATCAACAATTCAATTCAATATGTTAGATACTACAGGCAAAATAGTTTGAAAGAAGAGAAACCTGAATTACACAAATAATTGTCTTCATTTTCTTTCTTTTTGATAGTCTCCAGAGATCAGAACAAAGAACAAGGCAAAGAATCAGACTTCAGCTGGATAGAAGTGAATCTTCCTAATGATCAGGACTATACAAAAGTAGAATAGGCTGATATCAGAAAGAATATCTTCTCCCTCATCAGAAGTCTCCAAATAAACACTGGATAACCCTTTCTTCAATATATTACAGTTTCTTATTCAAGTGAAGGCTAAGTCAATCATCTGTTGAAGAATAAGGATTTTTAAACAATTATAACTATTGACTGTCTACACTGATCAAATTAACTAGACAATTTCTTAACCCTTTATAGTTTATCTGATGCCATAGATAGAAATAATCTAGAAGTATAAAGAGAAGGGAAGCAATTGTGAATAATTATAAGACTTACCAATTTAAAGATAAGGTTACAACATCAAAAATCACAGAATTTCCAAGCTACAATTTACCTTAGAGTTTCTACTCTAACTCCCTCCTTTTGAAGATGAGAAAATTGAGGATAAGGAAGGTTAAGTGACTTGACCATGGTCACTAGCTATTAAATCCATATAAGCCCTGCTTAGGTCATATCAAGAAAATGACTATACAAATGGGAGTCATGTTTAGGATTAGAATACAAGTGTCATCCAATTAAAATAATCCACCAAAGAAGTAAGTGAAAAATTTCCTTTGTTTGCCAATAGGCTTAATGGGATTTTCTTCTTAATCTCATTACCAAAATGCAATTCATTTACCCTTTCCTAAGAGGTTAAATACTGACACTTTGATCCAATTCAATATGATTCTATCTCTTACAACATGTCATTGGGCTAGATATTACACATAGAAGAGCTCATCTAATAGTTATAGAGAAGATGAGAAATGAAGGAAGAGAAAGTAGGAAAGAAAATCGTTTCCAAAGAAGGGGAAAATTTGTTTCCAAGCATTATATTTCTATAGTAACTGAGTCTGTGGCTTCTAACATTGTTCTCTCCTAAGAACCCTAAGCACCCTAAGAAGCATTCTATGGTTTCTCCCTAGCCAAACTTCCAAAAAACAAAGTTCCCCTTCTAGAGAAGTCTAAATGAAAGCAACAACTAGCTTGAATGCTTTGGTGGCCCCAACTACTGAATATAATCACTGCAATCTAGATGTGTGCACTACTATCAAGAAGATACCAAAACAACAGCTGTAGTACAGTGCTATTCTGGGACTGAGTCTATGTCAGGTCAGTTAGTTATGATGTTGCCTATCAGAAGAGGACAGGCTGATTGCTGCCTAAATGGATTCAGGAAGGAAGAAGGTGAAGTCTCCTGAGCAGCACCTCATTATGCACTAATCAAAATTTTAAGACACACTCACTCAGGCAAATAGTTAAAAATAACAATCTTGGGAAACAAACAGGCTATTCCATTGTTTACATAAAACTCTTGAGACAGGGAATTCCTCCAAAGAAAGCAATATAGTCTGATAAGCTCTGATCTTTTCAACTCAGGCATCTGAATTCAGAATTATAAGGTCAGGAGGGTCGGTTCCAGGTACCCTGGAAATAAAATGACCATTGGTTTCTGCTGCCAGATACACAGTACAGAGTACAACAATTGGCTATGAACCATGAGTGCACACACACATTCAAGTGCATATACAGATATATATATATACAAATCTCTCTCTTTCTCTTTCTCTCTCTTTCTCTCTCTCTCTTTCTCTCTATCTACCTATCTCTATCTCTATCTCTCTGTCTCTCTCTTCTCTCTCTCCCTCTCGTATCTGACTCTCTGTATGTGTCTATCTTTCTCTCTGTGTAGCTCTTGTCTCTGTTTCTCTCTTGTCTCTCTCCCTCTAGCCTTCCCTCCCTCTCCCTCTCTCCTTCCCTCCCTCTCTCTCTCTTTCCCCATCTCTCTTCCTCTCTCTCTTCTCCTCTCCCTCTTTTTTTCTCTCTCCCTCTCCTTTTCCCTCTCTTCTTCTCTCTCTGTCTCTGTCTCTCTCTTCCTCTCGCTCTCTTTCTCCTCTTTCTTCTTGCTTCCCTCTATCCATCTCTCTGTCT
>MU174328.1:24746813-24759118 GCA_016696395.1 Antechinus stuartii
ATACTACAAATTATACATAGCTGAAGAGAAAATTCAAAGACATGCTCATTTTCAATATTTAGGATATGAAGTATACCCTAATGTGCTTACAGTACAAAGACTGTCCTTAAGAACAGAGAAGCTAAACACCTTAAATGATTTTCAGAAATTGATAGGAGATATCCAATGGATGCGACCAGTGTTAGGCTTGACTACCTATCAGTTACAACCATTATATGACATTTAAGGAGACAGTGCTTTAAATTCACCATGCCAACTTACAAACGAAGCTCAAGAGGCTTTGAGAAAAGTTGAACTGCCTTTATCCAATGTGATTGAAAGAGTCACTCAAAAACCCTTGGAAATATCAGTTTTTGCCACACAAGAGCACCCACAGCAGTCCTTCATCAAGGAGACAGTGGGATAGAGTGGGTGAACCTCCCGGCACAACCAGAACAAAGCCTTACTCCTTACCCAGTGCTTGTGGCTAGAATTTTATTAAAGGCCATTAAGCGAGCAGTACGATTATCTGGGGCAAGACCTGATAAGATATACACCTTTTACACCAATACACAAATTAATGTGTGCTGTGAGACCATCCCAGAGTGGCAAATTTTATTAGCCATGGCTCCAAATTTTACACATGGGTCTCCATTAAAGATAACCAGATTTTTACATAATTGGCGATAGATTCTTGAAGAAAAAGTTTCTAAAGTTCCTCTTAAAGGACCAACTATCTTTACAGATGCATCCAAACACAATATTTGTGCTGTATACTCTCATGACTTAACTATAAAGAGAGTAGTCAGAATTCCTTTTCAGTCCACTCAGCAGAACGAATTATATGCGGTCATGCTAGCTCTCACTTATTACCCAGGAGACATAAATATAATACCTGATTCAGCCTATTCAGTAGGTATGGTACAAAGAATTGCCACAGCCCAAATAAAATTTGCAGCTTCTAATAATATCCGTTCTTTAAGGAACTTCAGGAGCAAGTGAGAAAACATCCAGGTAAGATTTATATCTTGCATGTCCACTCACATAGTGGACTCCCAGGTCCTATTTTTTGATGGGAATTCAAAGGCAGATAGCCTTTTAACTATATTAGCCAGTACGCCTTTTTTTCAGGAGGAATCCCATTCTAAATACAATCAGGCTGCTCAAGCTTTGCATTTACAATTTGGGATAACAAAAGAGGAAGCTAGGAGCATAGTAAAAAACTGTACAGCTTGCCTTCCTTTCCACGCTCCTACATTGCCTCCAGGAAAGAACTCTCGTGGTTTGAGACCCAATGAAATCTGGCAAATGGATGTGACCCATTATAAATCTTTCGGTCATCTGTCTTTTATCCATGTTGTGGTAGACACCTTTTCAGAATTCACTTTTGCAATACCAGCCGCAAAAGAGACAGTCCGAGTGGTCACTGAATTCCTCACACAAGCATTTGCCATTATGGGTGTGCCACAAGCAATAAAAACAGACGATGGTCCCGCATACACCTCCAAGCATTTTGCACACTTTTGTGCACAGTATAAGATTTTACACACCACTGGCATACCCTTTAATCCTCAAGGACAGGCAATAGTAGAGAGGAGAAACAGAGACATTAAGACGCTGCTCCAAAAACAAAAGAAAGGGGGAGCCACAGGTAACCCTAGAGAACTACTAAATCTAGCCCTTTATACTATTAACTTCTTGGTTTTTGACAAAGATGCACTGGCTCCAGCAGACAGGTTTTATAACCCACCAGAAGGCAGTGTCCAGTGCGAGCAGCTCCACTATCTTTAGATAATCGCCAGGTGATGTGGAGAGACCCAGAAAGTGGTGAATGGAAGGGACCACATAGGCTAATTGCTTGGGGGAGAGGATTTGCTTGTATCTCTACAGGTGGAGAAGGAATCAGATGGGTGCCAACGAGCCATATTCACCTTGTCCATCACAGAGAGACAGAGCAGACCCTTGAAATGAAGGAGAAGACCAAGAAATATCGGGTGGTTCTGTTGCTGATTGTGCTCACCATTGAAAGAGCGTGGCAGTTATGGCGTTTGACTCATGGACATAGAAAATTGTGGGACTTCAAAACCCTCAGGAATCATTGGATTCTCTGAGACATGATAAGATAGTTGTAGGACTTGAAAGCCCTCAAGAATCATTGGATTTTCTGAGAAATGATAAGACTGTTACAGGACTTGAAAATCTGCTGGAATCTTTGGGTTCCCTAAGACATAAAAAGACTTTTGCAGGACTTCAAAAACTTGGGGGGATCATTGGATTCCCTGATATGTGAAGCAATGGGCAATAGATTGGTTCTGGACTATCTCTTGGCTGCTGAAGAAGGCGTATGTGTGACTGCTGTTTACCTACTCTCCTTCTAGGACTTCTGGCAATCTTTTACAACACCATATTGATTTATATTGTTTGATATACCATTACTTGCATGTACAATTCATGCTTGTTACACCACATCAAGCCTGCACTGACTGTGGGGAGAGTCATCACTAATAGCCTCTGCGTTATTGCTATGTGCTTATGTGATACCTCCCATGCTGATGGGTTTGTGCATAATAAGACCCTTCAGCCCAGAAACCTGCTAGCAACCCCCACTTCCCTTTGGTGCTTTTCACCTCCCTTCCTGAGAAGTCAGGGAGGTCGTGATCACCTCCTTTTCGGTGCTTTCACCTCCTTTTCGGTGCTTTCACCTCCTTTCCTGATGAACGAGATAAAGTGAGATCTTTCAAGACAGTTGTGAAAATCGAGTAAGGTTTCATCTATTTCAAAGTTTGAGTAGGCCTGAAGGATTTTAAATATTAAGTCAAGGCATACAAGTGTCTCCTCCCTGCTATTTTCCTAAGGGCATACTTAAAGTCTCCTTCCTGCTATCTTAAGGACATTCTTGAAGTCTCCTCCCTGCTATACCCTCCCTGTTATTCCCCTAAGGGCATACTTAAGTCCCCTTCTTGTTATCCTCCCTATTTCAGCCAAATATGGACACCTATGTACTTATTGGTCAAGTTCAATTTCTTGGATAGTTCCCGTGTTTAGACTATAAGATCCTCAGCCAATAAGGATGAGGGTCAATGGTGGGAGGGGAATTTGCGTTAGGGATTAAAATCATCGACCCTGCCCCCTACAGTGCTTCTTCCCTTCCATTGTCTGCTCGCTCCCTGCTATTGCAAGGACGGCACTTCAGCTCAGATTTCCCTCTGTTAGCTGGCTTCCTGTCACAGATGCCCATATTGCTATTGCAATCTTTCACAATCTTTCTTGCCCATATTGCTATTGCAATTCTGATTCACCTCTTCACTTCAGTAAAGATTGAAGATTTTTCCCTTAACCTGAATTCCTGACTCAGGCTGATTTTAAATACACAGTCATCACATTTGGCGCCCAAGCGTGGGAACCAAGGACCCTACATTCACTGAAGAAGTCTCCAGTGACCAGGAACTTAAGCGAGTATAAGACAAACAGGGAACTTATTTTCTTAAAGACTAAACTAGTAACTTTTTGGCTGAAATGGGACAGATCCTCGGTAAAGATTCTCCATCCCCCACCCCAACCTCCCCACCCCTAGCCCCACCCAGGAGTGACACTATAGAAAGCCTGCTTAAATTGATAGAAGATCAAGGGCTACTTATAACTTGGGCAGCTAGACTTCTTGGTACATTAAAACACACCTCCCCTTGGTTCTTAGAGGAAGAGCTCAGAACAGGCCTCATGTAAACAATGGCACATGAACTGAGTACTGGAGGATGATAGTGATTTTCTAAAGCAGAGGTAAAGATGGAGCATGCTCTAGGCAAGGAAGATAACCTGTATAAAGATACAATTATGGGAGATGAGCTGTTATACACAGGGAATAACAAGTAAGGTCAGTTTGGCTGCAATATAGATTGTATGTAAGGGAGTCTAATTATTCGTTAATTAATCAGCGGGTCAGGAAAAGAGTTAAGAGAAGAAGTACGATCTGACTATTCAAAGTCAGATCTGACAGAAGTCAAAGCCAGGAGGACTGTAATAGCATAGTGTGCAATTCTGGTCCCTTGCTCCTCTTCATCAAGAATTTAATCCTTTACTAATATTCTTTACAATGATAAGTCCCCACAGGCAATAATACTCTACTCTCCAAGAGGGACACTGAGGAAATTCCCTTCTCCTGAACAGACAATTAGTTCTCTGAGCTCTCAAACCTGGCAAATTCTGAGACTAGTGTTACCCAGTAAATCTCTTTTCTCTAACTTTCTGGTCTGCATGCTATCAATAACCTATAAAAGGTAATTAGAGTATAGTGGATAGATAGCTGTTCTCAGAATCAAGAAGTTATAAATTCAGGTCCTCCTTGACAAATAAGAATTGTAAACTTGGGCAAGTCATTTAACTCATCAATGGTGTCCTCCTTCCCCTACCTTGAGGATAATAAACTGTAGAGCAGTTGCTGATCTGCATTTATAGGAGTTTCCTTATCATCTATCCTACCTAGACTGATGAAATCCCAGGTCTAGATTCTTCACCATCATCCCCAAAAAACACCTGAAGTGAAATCAAGAGAGAATGAAACAGTTTCTGTTCCTTAAAATTATAGCCAGTACTGTCTGCATATCTGAATAAAATCAAGAAGAAAGATTTTGATGACTACAGCCTTAGCTTAAAAGGAAACATTTAATGCTTTTAAAATTTCCCCTTTCTTCTCTTTGCCTGCCTCCTCCTATGCATGCATGTGTACACACACACACGTGTACACACATGTACACACACGTACACACATACACACACACACACATGAAAAAGAATATGGAGTAGAAATGAAGAAGAAAATGAGCTGCAAGTAATCTTCTAAGACTGTCTTCACATCTCAGGATAGAACTAGAAAATGAGCTGTAACATCTTTCTAAATTAGTAAGTCATGAAGTCTCCAGGAACAGGCACTTTATAGAGAATTTTATATTCTTCAATATTCCTTGAGATCAGGGAAATCTTCATTTTTATCTTTGGTACCCCCAGAATCTGGCACAGCAGCACAAAGGCAATCTGTTAATGGGATAAAGGAATACCCTCAGAGTAAAGAAGATTTGTGTTCAAGTCTTGTCTTTGACATAGGCTGACTGAATAACCCTGACCTGCTCATTGTACAGTAACCTCTCAATTATAATTGATCTCTGTAATGTCTTAACCTCTGAGTAATTATCTAAAACTATAACTTATAAGTAGTAAGTCACTTAATCTCTCTGTGCTCAATTTTCTCATCACATAGATCCTCAGGTGCTCAAAGAAGGGAACCCTGGGAATTTTCCATTGACCATTGGTCATTCACATGGAATGTCTTATTATGGGAGGAAACAGAAAATATCATATGATAATGGGCAGAACAGCTGCCCATTTGTAATGGTAGAGTTGATGGAAATTCCCCTATAAAAATTAAGTCATATATCTGGGCCAAACAAAAAAATCCTCAGAATTTTACATAGTAGGCACTTAAGGGCTATTGAATTGAAATAAGTATTGTGGGAGGTTATAAGTGGAATAACCATGGTAGGAAGCCAGATGGATAGAATTGTTACACTCTATTATCAGCTCCCATTCTTCTGTGTGGTCATTCCTCCCCAAATATTTTCACTGGGCAGCAATTTCTCTATAACCACTCTTTTATCTTCTTTTCTAAGGCATGACTGGATTTTTCCTGTTATGTCAACTTGAAGAAAAAAATAATCATAATGGTAAGAGTAAATGGCTTGGACTCAGCTCTCATACTAGCCTACTTTAGTGTAGCTTCCCTTAGCCAAAGCTGCTAATCTATTTGACTAGAAAAATTTGGATTTACCTTTCTCTCTTTGCTCTAGGAAGTTGAAAAATTGAATCAATAATTCCCTTGGATACAGCCCTGAGCCCATAGTTCAGAGAACTGTTCAGGTCAAAATATATTGTCATTACAACATCTATTTTTCTAATCTCTTTTTAGGCATTCCATTCCCACAATACCTCTCTGCTATATTTGAATAATGAAGCATTTAGATCAGTAATGCAATGGTTAATCACATTTCTCTTAAAAACTAACTTTAAAGATAAAATAAACAGAAAGACAAAAATAAAATTTAATGAAACAGAAGTAAGTTTTCAGAAACTGATATACCTTCTCCCACTAAGAAAGCAGAAAGGGAAGAGATATGCAGTATAAGAAATCAACAGCCCTAAGTTTTTTTTTTTCTTTTTCTATTTTGCATTTAAGTTTAAAATAAATAAAATGCCAGCGCTGAGTGTGTTTCTCTGAGTGAGTTCAGAACAAAGGGAATCTTCTCAGACAGGTCTTCTGTACCTGGAGCTCTGTACTGGCAATTTCCTATCAATTTGTAGCCCTGGTCCCTCAATTTCCTCTCCCAGGATTCTGTTTTCCTGCTTATCAAGCTGCAGTCTCTGGAATGCCTTCTTTGCAGCTTCTAGTATGTTTATATCACTGATGGTTCTCTCATTCAATGGGCTGGTCCCAAATCTTCTGCCCTTCCCTTCCTTTCAGGGTAGGAGTGGCAGCTTATCAGTCAGTCTGGCTCCAGTAAGTCACATAGATCCCCAGGTGATAAAAGAAAGCAACCCTGGGAATTTTCCATTGACCATTGGACATTCACGTGGAATGTCCTATTATGGGAGGAAACAGAAGATATGATATGATAAGATAGGATTCACTTTCTAGTTGCCTACTGCCTCGTGGGGAAGACAGAAATTATTGAAGAACATTTGTGTGGAGCAACATATTCATACATGCTTCTCTCTTTTCCCTTCTGCTTAGCTGGTTTTTTGCACTTTCAAAAGAGACAGGTACAGGTCACTGGACTATGTTCAAATAACACTGCAAAACCAGAGCACCTCCTTTTTATTTTCTCCAAAAAGGCACCATTTTGGGACTTACTGATTTAGAGGAAAGACAGACCAGATGAGGCAGGAAGAGAAAGCATTTGAGTGGTTAGGTATTTCTTCTCATGGACTTGGAGTCAGGAAGACCTGAATTCAAATATTACTTCAAATATTTATTTAGCTGTGTGACATTGAGTAGTAAGTCACTTAATCTCTCTAAGCTCAATTTTCTCATCTGCAAAATAAAGATATTAGCACTTTGCTCAAAGGATTGTTAAGAATCAAATAAAACCACATATGTAAAATGTCTTGAAAACTTTAAGGCATTTATATAAATGTTAATTATTATTATAACTGTAAGTAAACTATTTTTATGGGATATAATCATTGATAGAGAATGACATGTAAGAAATAAAAAAATTTTAAAAAGGAAAAGGAAAAACATGTTTGAAAAAGATGGCAAGGATCAAGACTTCTGATCCTTATCCCTATCAACAATTCTTTGAGTTTAATGTCTCAGTTCCTTTAAGCAATCCTTTAAGATTATAAATTACACAATAGATACCAAGATGCCCGTAGATGTAAAGAGGGTTCTTCACAAGAATTTCACCATGCCAATGAAATCAGAGATTCATAAAAAAATCATTTTTAGTCTAGACCCATCCCTCCATCTCCCACGGTCTACCCTTTTCATGGCTGTCCCTCATGCCTGTGATAACCCCAACCTCACCTCTATCTCTTAGCATTCCTGACTTCTTTCAATGCTCAGAATAGCTTCCACCTTTTCTAGGAAGTCTTTCCTGAGTCTCCTAGTGGGCCTTCACCCTCTTCAAATTTTTTTGTAGTTCTTCCAAAGAGAAATAATTCTAAATGGCACCTTGCACTACTTTCTGCCAAAGAAAAAGCCCATGGGCTAGGTGGTATCTGAGATTATTTCCTTTTAGCAGAACTGGTTATCAAGTTAGTATCCAGGATGCATCTTTACATTTATTTATCCATGTTTTTGTTGGATACTTCAGGAAAATACAAGTCCATTAAGGTCAGAGATCATTTCATTTTTTGTTCTTGTATTATCAATTCCTAGTGTAGGAACTTAATGTTTATTAAGTTGAACTAGCATTATCAACTTGGACTTTGTTCAATTTCAGATAAAAAAAGGGGGAGATGGAAGTACTAGGTCTAACATTGTCACTGTGTCTAAGCTCTCAAGACATGGAGGTACCCAGAAGTCTTCCTCTTCTGCTTATTCTGCTGAGCCATGCTGTCTGCCATCCTGTCCCCAAGACAGAGAAAAGCTTTAACAAGTTGCTCGTGATTTCCTTCGATGGGTTTCGCTGGAACTATGATCAGGATGTTGACACACCTAACATGGATCGCCTTGTAAAAGAAGGAGTGAAGGCCAAGTATCTCACGCCACCATTTGTCACTATGACGTCTCCATCCCATTTCACCACCATCACTGGTAAGTACTGATCCTGCAGCCAAGGGAGATTTTTTTTAAGTAAATGAAACCACAAGGCTCATGCTAACATTCTCCTTTATTTTCAGGAATTTTTCAGTTATGTCTAACTTTTTGTACTCCATTTGGGGTTTTCTTGACAGATACCATAGAGGTTTGCCATTTCTTTCTCCAAATCATTTTATAGATGAGGAAAGAGATAAACAGGGTTAAGTGACTTGCCCAGGCCAAATTTAAATTGAGTGTTCCTTGACTCCAAGTCTGGTACTCCAACCATTTCACCACCTAGTTGGCCTCTACTTGCTAATAAATGTATCCAATTCCTAAAAAACTGTGGTACTAGAAGACAGAGTAGCCTGTTCATCTCAGGAATATAATTACATCTTAATTGATTATTTACCCTAGTCGTATGAGATGACAGTGCTGTTCTTGATACTCATTTTGCATGTATCACTGCACTATGTGGGATACTCAAAGAAAAATTTGTTATTCATTGGATCGTAAACTCAGAATAGGAAAGATCCTTAGCAGCTAATCCCCTCAATTTACAGATGAGAAAAATTAGTATCAATAAATTAAAATAAATTACCCAGAGTCACATAAATAGTGTCAAAAGTAAAACAAGAACCCAGGCCTTCTGATTCAAGACCTGCCCTTTCTGTTGTAGCATGTAAATCCCTTCAATATCTAAGTTTGATACACTACTGCTATTGAACTATCCTTATCTCTACTCATGGATAAAACTAATTCAGACCCTCATCACTTCTTTTCTGGACTATGGTGATAGCTTTCTAATTGCTCATTTTGCTTCTAGTTTCACTTCTACCAACTGTCAAAATAATCTTCCTAAGATAATTCCGACTCTATCACTTTCATGCTCAAAAGGTTTGTGTGGCTTCTAATTGTTTCTAGATGAAATAAAAGTTCCTCAGCCCAATATTGAAAAGCTTCTGCCATCTTCCTTTTTCATATTTCTCTCATATTACTTCTATGACTTCATTCACTAACTAAACTGTTTCTATACTCATCAGCCTATCTCCTGCCTCCTTGTATTTAAACAGGTCATCTTCCATGCCTGGAATATACATTCTTCAAGTCATATTCTCTCAATACTCATCTTTTTTTTCAAGGCTCAGTTCAAGTGCTACCACTTTCAAGAAGATTCCCTGATGCCTCCAGTAGTTAATCTCTCTTTCCTCAAATTACATAGTGTGAATTTATATGTGTGCACATTATATACCATGTAACCCCATCAGAAAAAGGAAGGACAGGAATAGTTTTGTTTTTATCTTCATATCTCTTGCATCTAGAATAATAGCTAGCAATAGATAACATTTATATATCACATACTGTGTGACACATCATGCCAGGCATTTTACAAATGTCATACCATTTTATCCTCACAACACTAGTAAGTGCTATTATTATCCTCATTTTACAGATGAGAAAATTAAGGCAAGCAGTGGTTAAGTAACTTGTCCATAATCTCATAGATTGAAACTGGGGCCTTCCTGACTCAAGGTTCAGCATTATATCTGTTGAACCCCTAGCACCTAGCATAGTGCTTTGTATTCAACAGAAGTTTACTAAAATTATTTGAATTAAAGGAATTTGGGGGGAATATGGAGACTTACCCTGAACCAAAAGATTAGGAATAGACCCATGGACAATTCAATACAAGGATTAATAAAGTTAAGAGTGCTGTCATAATTATACTGGGAACTAGTGACCTCAAGCAAATGTACAGAACTTTGAGCTACTCTTTTAAAAATAAAATAAAAAATAAATAAAATCTTAATCTATGGATGAGCTATGTAACTCATAAATAGACCTAGAAGACACAATAAGACAATATTATTAGAAGTCTTTCTCTAGAAATTAGAAAAGAGTAACCAAAAATGATACTGGCCAGTTTATTGTCTGAAGAAGTTTGCAAGGGAACTATTTATAAAGCCAAGGAAATATTTGTTGAACCAGAGTCTTCTGTAAGTCAAGTTTTCTGGGAAGGAAATGAAGTATTTTTCAATGCTACATCAAGTCTTTCAACTTTTCAGGTAGCTATTTGGCACACTGAAGCAGTCACTTGCTTAAAAAGCCCTTTCATGGAGAGAAAATTAATGCTATTTCCCAAAGGGTTGAACTCAGGATCAGGTAGAAAATGACACCTGCAGAGAATCTGGATGTCTTGGAGGAAAAAAAAATGTGCGAGACACTGACAATAAATAGTAAGCTTGCCTTTTAGTGCCATGCCCTGAAATTTTCCATTGGGAAGAAAAACAGCACATAGCAAAGAAAAATTAAGAATTTACCCAAATGAAAAGCAATGCCTGCTGTTCCTCTAAGCTCAAATAACCTTTGCTTTACATAAAGGGAACATCTAAGGAGAAGCATGGCATAAAGGAAAGGGAACTAATCTTGGCAGAAAGATGTGGGGTTCAAGTCCTACCCTTACACAGATTCGATATGTGACCATGGGAAATATACTTTGCCTGTCGGTACCTCCAGATGGCTAAGGTTTTATGATGCTACTGAGTTGCATACTAGCAACATCTGCATTGGCAGGGGGAGCTTCCCCACTGGAGGTTCCATGTTCTTTGTTAGTAGAGGGAGTTTCCACACTATAAACTTCCCACACTGATTAAATTACAGGTCTTCCCCTCTCTCCACCTCCATTCTCAGATTTTTCCAGGGCTCCAAAGCCCACAAGTGGGTATTATTAATACATTTCAATAATTAAATTATGACTATCCCAGACTTATCAGAATTCACTGCTATTAGTCTTCATGAACAAGACTAAAGCCAACCTCTGTGTGACCCCTAATGTGAAAAAGAATAAGCTATAATAGGAAAAATAATGGATAAAAATTGGTACTGTCAGTACCCTAAGACCTAGTCAGATGCTAGTAGATTGGCTTGACACAGACTATGATAAAACTGGTCCTCTGCTCTCAATTCCTAATTAACCATCTTCCTTGCAAATACCTTTTGTCAGTTTTAAAGATGAAAAAAGAAAGCTGATAAGGAAAAGAGTTTCACCACATTGCTTCACATTTATCAGCATACATGAGATAACTAGCATCAGTCAAAGACTCTATTGACTGTGCCAGAAGTCAAGTGACTAATAGCAGGGGTACTGTATCCAAATAATTCCTAAAGCTCATTCCCCAAATTTTCTAGTCTAGTAACTAAGGCTGGAAATAAACCATCTTCCCAAGGGATAGTGGAGTCTTTTAGACAACATTCTGCATAGTGCAATGATTTAGATCTGACTTCTTAACTTTTTCTGCCCTTTGGACAGTCCAGTCAAACCTATAGTATAGGCCCCTGCCCAAAATAATGTTTTTAAATACATAAAATAAAAGGCATAGTAATACAAAGGGAGACAAAGATTAGCGAAAACAAAGATGTAATTTTTTTTTTCCTATCCAAGTTCATGGGCCTCCCTAGAAGGGACTCCAGGAATCTGTAGACTCCAAGTTAAGAACTCCTAATCTAGCCAAATTAAGTGAATTTGCAACACTGGCCCTTCCTAAATCTAGTTCATTTAAGCCATGGATGGAAAGCAGACCCAGTTCAACACATGCCACAAGCCCAGGAATACATCGAAGGTTTCAGAGCAAGTCAAAGCCAAAGCCAAGAAGACTGCTTACCCCAAACCATCTCTTGATTTCACAATGTCAAAGTTCACAAACCTTGTGAGAGATTTAGGTCATAAAAATACATGTATTTATTCTTCAGAACTTTTGTACCTATTTTTTTCTCATTTTATTTTGGTAGTGATTTTACAAGAGAGGTAATATAAGGGTTTAATATCTTCAATTTTACAAATGGGGAAACTGAGGCAGTTAAGTAAAAGCCTCGTTCAATGGTATGGTTAATTAATGATTTGACTAAAATTCAGTTCTCCTGATTTCCTGGTTAATGTTCTTCTCACTAGAGCAGGTGTTCTTA
Source organism: Antechinus stuartii (assembly GCA_016696395.1). Taxonomy (NCBI): domain Eukaryota; kingdom Metazoa; phylum Chordata; class Mammalia; order Dasyuromorphia; family Dasyuridae; genus Antechinus; species Antechinus stuartii. The sequence continues at coordinate 24,759,046 of MU174328.1, forward strand.
ACCTGGTTTCTTAATATATTGATAACTTTCACTGCAATCATAAGTATTTTATTTTACACATTTAAAAAGGGGG
>MU174328.1:24774118-24810919 GCA_016696395.1 Antechinus stuartii
CTAATTTTTCTAATATTCTATTTACCTCTTTAATTTCTTTCTTATTTGTTTTGTGATTTGATTTATCTAAATCTGAGAGTGCAAGGTTGAGATCTCCCACTATTATAGTTTTGCTGTCTATTTCTTCTTGCAACTCTCTTAACTTCTCTTTAAGGAAGTTAGATGCTATTCCACTTGGTACATATATGTTTAATACTGATATTGCTTCATTGTCTATAGTACCCTTAAGTAAGATATAGTTTCCTTCCTTATCTCTTTTAATTAGATCAATCTTTGCTTTTGCTTGATCTGAGATAAGGATGGCTACCCCTGCTTTTTTGACTTCACCTGAAGCATAATAGATTCTACTCCAGCGTTTTACCTTTCCTCTGTATGTATCTCCCTGTTTTAAATGTGTTTCCTGTAAACAACAGATTGTAGGGTTCTGACTTTTGATATAGTCTGCTATCCGCCTCCTCTTTATGGGAGAGTTAATCCCATTCACATTTATGGTTAAAATAACCAATTCTGTATTTCCTGCCATCCTAATATCCCCAGATTATACTTTTCTTTTTCTTGCCCTCCTTCCCTTCTTCCCTAATATTAAACTTATTGGCCCCACTAACGTCACGCAGCTCTCCCTCTTTAGTATCCCTCCCTCCTCCCTTTGAATCCCTTTCCTTTCTTGTACCCTTCCCTTATTACCCTTTTTCCTTCTCCCTTTTCCTCTCCCACTTTTTAATGAAGTGAGAGAACAATCTCTGTAAAACAAAATGTAAATTGTTTCCTCTTTGAGCCAACTCTGATGAGAGTAGGATTCACACAATGTTCCTCCCCATCTCTAAGTTCCCCCATATATAATAGATTTCCTTTGCCTCACTGTCACATGTAGTTTCCCTCTTTTTATCTCCCCTCTTCCCTTTTTCTGACACTGTCCCCTTTCCATTTCTACTTCCCTTTTTTATGTTATATCAGTAAAATCAAATTATACATATGGTTTTTATGTTATATCCACAACAGAAATACAGTTCTCAAGAGTTCCTTTTACCTTTTTCTACTTCTCTTGATTCCTGTTGTTGGAGATCAAATTTTTTGTTTAAGTCTGGTTTTTTCCTTAGAAACAGATGGAATTCCTCTATTTCATTAAATGTCCATCTTCTTCCGTGGAAAAAAATACTCAGCTTAGCTGGGTAGTTTATTCTTGGCTGCATTCCAAGTTCTTTTGCCTTTCGGAATATCAGATTCCAGGCCCTTCGATCCTTTAATGTTGAGGCAGCCAGATCTTGCGTGACCCTTATTGTGGCATCTCGGTATTTGAACTGTTTTTTCCTGGCTGCTTGTAAAATTTTTTCTTTAGTCTGAAAATTCTGAAGTTTGGCCACAATATTCCTTGGAGTCTTTATTTTAGGGTCTTTTTCAGAAGGTGTTCGATGAATTCTTTCAACGCCTATTTTCCCTTCCGGTTCTATTACTTCTGGGCAGTTCTCTTTGAGGATTTCCTGTAAAATAGTATCTAGGCTCTTTGTTTCATCATAATTTTCTGGTAGTCCGGTGATCCTCAGGTTATCTCTCCTAGATCTATTTCCAGGTCTGTTGTTTTTCCAAGTAAATATTTGACATTTTTTTCCAATCTTTCATTTTTTTGGTTTTGCTTGACTGATTCTTGATGTCTCAATGAATCAGTCATTTCTATTTGTTCAGTTCTGATTTTTAGTGAGTTATTTTCTTCATTAGCTTTTTTTACTTCTTTTTGTATATGTCCAATTGTGTTGTTTTGCTCTCTGGAATTTTTTTCCATTTCACTAATTTTTTTTTTAGTGAGTTATTTTCTTTTTCCAATTCGCAAACTCTGTTTCCCTGCACTTCTTGGGAGATTTTTACCTTTTCTAATTCACCTTTCAGGAAGTTGTTTTCTTTTTCCACTTTATCAAATTTTTCTTTTAGTGAGTTTTGTGTCTTTCCCCATTTCTTTTCTAGCTCTCTTTTAAGGTTTTTAATAGTCTCTTCTAGGAGAGCCTTTTGTATTGGAGACCAACAATCATCTGGAGACTGTCTGCTATTAGTGTCTTCAGGGTTGAAAAGCTGTTCTCTTTCTGTGTAGAAACTATCAATCGTTCTTTTGATTTTTTTACTCATTTTGTTAAAGCCTGTAAGGTCTGCCTTCAGAGCCAGGATGTCACCAGCTTCCTCTGCAGAAGAGCAGTGAAAGGTATATGGACGGGGTAGCTGTCCTGCCAATCAAAAAGCGGTGAGGTACTGGAGTGCTCTGGGAAAGAGTTCCCCATCCGAAAGTAACTCAGGCCTGCAGGGCCAGGCTGGGAAAGTGCCTTACAAAGAACCCCAGCTGTGTGAGATAATGACTGCCCTGGGGCTGTGGGTGTTAGCAGTTGAGCAGTGAATGGATTTGCAGGGACCCGAATTGTCTGCCCGAGAAGCTCAGTCAGCTGGGGAGGTTCTATTGCCCCAGGCTGAGCCCCCAACTCTGCCGATCAGAGGCCCCAGGCAGTGCCCCCCTGCCGTGCAGATATATAGCTGCCTCTGCAAAAGCCCCGAACTGCCGGATATGGCCACAGGGCTGCAGTAAAGTTTGCCTGATTCACTTCCGGGTTTGAGGGGTTACAGCCAGATCTTGTTAGTTTCTGGCATTTTTTAGAGGACCCTCTGTTTTAGGCTTTAATTTCTCTGCCAGTTTACTGCTTTTGTAATCAAGGCAGAGCAGTTAGCCTATAGTAGAGTCGTCTCTATAACTTCTCTAGCCACAGAGATCACCCCCACCCCTGGTCTGCTCAGGACGCTAGCCTCTCGCTGCCTGTGCTAGTCTGTTCCTGGCCTCTCAGGATAAACCTTTCCTGGCGATCTTCCGGATCAGCTGGTAAATTGTAGTGCTTCTAATCTTCTTGAATTTAAGTAGTGAAGAGTTATTTTTGAGGCTGGATTAAATAGTTGGTTATGAGGGGAATGAGAGGAACTTAGAGAGTCGTGTGTGCCTGCTCCGCCATCTTGGCTCTGCCCCCAGAAATCTCCTATTTCTAAGTTAAGAAAAGAAGGTTTTTATACTCCACTAAATGTATATGTTATTGTCATGCTGACCCACTTACAAAAAGAATAAGTCTCTGGCACTATCTGCTCTCCACTCTCTACTCCTCTCTCCTGTCCTAGTTTATTCAAATTTCTTTTATAGAGATAATTTGCTCTACTTTACCCCTCCTCACCAAATCCATCATAATGAAGTCAATCCCAAGCCTTCTATCTATGTAGATAGATCTTTCAAATTATCTTAGTAATTATAACATCCTTTAAAGTTACAAATATCATTTTCCCATATAAGATATAAGCAAGTTAAACTTGTTAAATTCCTTATAATCAGTCTTTCCTATTTACCTTCTTATGTTTCTCCTGTTTTTCTATTCAATTCTCTTCTCTCTCTTCTCTCTCTCTTCTCTCTCTCTCTCTCTCTCTCTCTCTCTTTCTCTCTCTCTCTCTCTCTCTCTTCTCTTTCTCTCTCTCTCTCTCTCTCACTCTCTTGCAATTGAGGTTAGAGGTTAAAGAGCTAGGAAGTTTTAAGTGTCTGAGGACAGGTTTGAACTCAGGTCTTCCTGCCTTAGGGGCTGGTGCTCTATATCCACTTCACCACCTAGCTGCCCCTCTTTAATAATTTCTTGAAACATAGTGATTATACTTTTTTTTATCCTAAGTTTCACATAATTTGACAATTCTTAGATTCTCTCTCCTCAATCTGATTTCCAGATCAATTGTTTTTCTAATGAGATGTTTGACATTCTTTTTTATTTTTTCATTCTTTTGATTTTTTTTTAAATCTTGATGTCTTATGAAATAATTAGCTTCCCTTTGCCTAGTTCTAATTTTTAAGACATTATTTTCTTCAGGAAGTATTTTCAATCTCTTTTTTTTCCAATTGGTTCACTTTCTTTTCACAATTTTCTTGCTTTTCTTGTATTACTCTTATTTTCCCCCATTTTTTCCTCAATCTCCCTTGTTTGATTTTTTAAGTCCTTAATAAACTCTTATAAAAACTTTTTTGAGCTTGTAACTATTTTGCATTTTTCTTTGAAGCTTTACAAGAAGCTATTTTGTTTTCTTCTGAGTTTGAACCCTGATCCTTTCTATCATCATAATAGCAATCTATGGTCAAATTGTTTCTTGGTTTTTTAAGTTACTTTTAATGGCCTATTTCTTGGCTGTTAACTTTATGTTAGAGTTGAGCTGTACTCCACGGTGTGGAAGATATCTCAAGATTCAGCTTCATGAACTTGTTTTCTGAGTTCTATCTTGGGACTTTTGACCTCTATATTCTGCCAATATTCTATTGAATCCAAACTCAAGTCACTGCACCTCTATCTCATATCTTGGTCTATAAATAACCACAGGTACTCCTCTCCACTTCTGAGCTTTGATCAAGGCTCCTAGCTCTGCTGCAACTGCAGAGAGTCTTATTTCTTATAGTCCCTCAAGAAGCTGAAAGTATCATCTCTCTGTCCTGGAAGTAAACCAAGGATTCAGATCTCCTGGGAGTGAGCACAACTAGCAGGGCCATCACCTTTCTGTGACCACCTGAATCCCACACCATCCCTAAGGTTGCTGACACAGCTGCCTCAGAGCTTGAAGTCTGTTGACTAGCTCATTTCTGTCCAGAGGTATATGCACTTCAATCAGGCTAAACCACCACCCACAGAGATCAGATTTTTTCCCTAATCCTCCCAAGTTGTTTTAAACTGATCAACTGTTTTATTCTGACCTTTAATTATTTCTGCTGCTCTAAAATTTTCTATGAGGTATTGTTTTTTTTAAGTTATTTTGAGGGAAGGAGAGAAGTTTAGGAGAACTAGGTAGTTTCCTGCCTTATTCTACCATCTTCCCACAATTGCCTAATCTGGGAAGAGTTTCAAAGAATAATGGGAAGAATTGTACCAAACAATACAAAGTAAAGTTGTTATAATTAGGAGAACAATTTATATAATAACAACATTGCAAAAATCTTTGAAAAACTTTAGAACTTTTATCGGCATAATGACCAATCATGCATGGTTCAAGAAGACCAATGATGAAATATAAGAAATATGGAGTCAGGGTACATATATTTTTGGTTGCAGTCAATGCAGTGATTTGTTTTCTCAACTATTTATATTTGCTACAAAGGTTTTCATTTGCTTTTTCCCCAGGGAGAAGGAGGGAGAATGGTGGGAAAGAGAAACAATAAATACTAGTTAATATTTTAATAGGAAAAATAGGAATACATCCTGTGCATCCTACTGTGATGCTTTATGATGGCATGGCTATGATTGTGAGTTCTCAAAAGCTATGCCAAAAGAATATAAACTTGAGGAGTTTCTACTGTGCTAGAGAATTTTGGGATATGGTTATAGCAATAAGTGGACCCTAGTTTTCAAGTACTAACTTGGCATAATATGGAGACATATCACCTCTAGGTCCCTTGATGATGAGGCAACAAAATACAACACAAAGAGCACTGCCCCAGAGTAAAGGGGCTTGGTTCAAATCCCATCGCTGATCCTTCATATCTATGTAACCTTGGGCAAAATCACCTAACTTATCTGGTCTCAGTTTCTTCATGTATAAAATGAGATATTTGTATTCATAGTTCCTGAGATCCTTTCCAGTCCTATATCTATAATCCTATGAATTCTTTGGCCATCAAAATATTTGTGACAGCCCTGTTTGTAGTGGCTAGAAACTGGAAATTGAATGGATGCCCATCAATTGGAGAATGGCTGGGTAAATTGTGGTATATGAATGTTATGGAATATTATTGTTCTGTAAGAAATGACCAGCAGGATGAATACAGAGAGGCTTGGAGAGACTTACATGAACTGATGCTAAGTGAAATGAACAGAACCAGATCATTATACACTTTGACAATGATATTGTATGAGGATGTATTCTGATGGAAGTGGATTTCTTTGACAAAGAGACCTAACTGAATTTCAATTGATAAATGATGGACAGAAGCAGCTACACCCAAAGAAAGAACACTGGGAAACGAATGTGAACTATCTACATTTTTGTTTTTCTTCCCGGGTTATTTTTACCTTCTGAATCCAATTCTCCCTATGCAACAAGAGAACTGTTCAGTTCTGCAAACATATATTGTATCTAGGATATACTGCAACATATCTAACATATATAGGACTGCTTGCCATCTAGGGAAGGGGGTGGAGGGAGGGAGGGGAAAAATCGGAACAGAAACGAGTGCAAGGGATAATGTTGTAAAAAAATTTACCCTGGCATGGATTCTGTCAATATAAAGTTATTATTAAATAAAATAAAATAAAATATTAAAAAATTCTTTGGCCATGGCAATCCATGAAACAAAAATACAAAAATAGTCCTGTGTGGCCTCCTTATATTTCTGCGGTGAAGATGAAAGAATGAGGGATAAAGGGGAAAGAAACTAGCAGGGGGTGTCAAGAATCTATAAACTTTACTTCGGTTGTGGGTTGTCAAAACATGAAATCTTTGGTCAAGAATTAAGTGGCCACAATCCTAGAGGAGTTAAAGAACATCAATTTTGACAAACTTACTTTAAATGAAAAAAAAAAAAAAACAGAAAAGAATATTGGTATTTAAAAACTTGGTCTTTGTTTCGGGAGGGAAACTCTGGGCCATTAAAGGTACTTTGCCTTTTTAGAAAAGCCTTTGCAAGTGTGTCCTCCCCTATCCTTCTTACCGCTGCTAACTCCTTCTCTGAGATTAACTTCCATAATTAACTTCCATTAACTTATTTTAATATACTCAGCATTACAGAGTTGTTTGCATGTTGTCTCCCCCTTAGAGTGAGCTCCTTGATGGCAAGGACTGCCTTTGTAACAGAGCCTAGAACAGATTGTGCTGCCTGACTGATTGAACTGCTTTCCAGCCCACTGTCCTCCTCATCTTTAACTCTGGACCTAACTCCTAGTTCATTTACATGATAAATAGGTAGATCTAGATACATATATATACATAATGAACAAACTGTATAGGTTATTCATCTAACTGCTTGGAAACATTTGCTTTTAGCCTATGCTATGTAATGAGCATCATGTATTCCTTTATTTCTATTCTTTCCATCTTCTCCAAATTCTATTAAATACAACAAAGTCTATTACAAAATTCCATTCTACAACTTATGACAAATAGAGAAAGCAAGGAGAATAAGCACCTCCTATATGCCAGGCATTGTACTAAGCACTTTGCACATATTATCTAATTTGATCTTCACAACAACCTTGTGAGCCAGGCTTTATTATTATCCTCATTTTATAGTTGAGGAAACTGAGGCAAACAGAGGTTAAATGGCTTGCCCAAGAGTCACATAATTAGACATGTCTGAGGCTATATTTGAACTGGGGTCTTCCTGACTCCAGGCCAGTGCTCAATCCACTATGCTACTAAGCTGAATCAATAGATGAGTCAGAAAAGTACTATAGTATCTAAAAGGCTAATAGGTCATAAATGTTCCCATATACATCTTAGATGAAAATAATGGAATAGGAATATGTATATGTTTGTATATACATACACATATTTATATATCATAGACGTATATTATATATACATGTAAATTTGAAGAACATGAAAATTTTTTTTTAAAAATCAGACAAAGCACATAAATTTTAAAATGAGAAAGAGGAGGGAGGAGAGACAGACAGAGAAAGAGAGGGACAAAGACAGACAGAAAGAGACAGAGAGACAAACACACACAGAGAAAGGGAGAGTGAGAAAGGGGGAGAGACAGAGAGACAGAAACAGAAGGAGAGCTCCTCAAAAGGGAGGGTAAGAGGGACAAAGATAAAAACAGATTAAATAAATGCTTCTGCCAGTAAGGCCTTAGAAGAAACTGTTTCCCCAACTCTGAAATCAGGGACTGGGACTCCATGTTCTCTAAAAGTCCTTCCCTTTCTTACTCTATATTTCTATGAATTCCATTCCATTCCATGAGTATCAAGCATGGAGATACCAAGCAGGAGGCTTCTTGGATCATAGATACAAGATGGGCTATTTCTGATCAACAGACTTGCCCAGGTAAATGAGAGAAAGTGAAGGCCAAAAAGGAATAGAAAAGGTGAAATCCAAAGCAATAATCTCTACAGTAGCCACAAATGTGTGCCAAATATAAATCTTTATGTTAGTAAAGTTAAAAATAGAATTCTGCTGCTACTGGTTATTTCCATAGGCTCACAAGGATCATTTTTCCAAGTCCTACAATAGATCAGAAAAAGAAGTAGAAAGAGTACCTTTGCCTTCTCTGTTAGGCATTGGCCTGAAGAATGGGGCTTTTTCAAGGGCAACATGATTTATTGGCTGTTATGATTACAAATGATTTCTATATTTTCCACTTTGAGTTTCAAATATGAATGGAAGTGATTCAGAACACTGAGTGCTTTAAAGTTTTATTTTCTCTGTACGAAGAAGTTACCATTACAAGGTAGTAATATTCCTCTTGGATAAGCACTATTTATGATGGGGGTGGGAGGGTAATAAAGTTTTGCTCAGCATGTTGGCACCCCAGGCTCTACAACTCAACTCTTCACACTCTGACTCTGTTTTAAATTTGTGGATTCATACAGGGAAACAGTTTGGTTAAAGGGAATCATGACAAATAATGCTTTAGAGAGGTGACATCTCAACAGGTGATCTTTTCTCTTTGATGCCTTTACTGGTCTTAAATAAATTTACTTTCCATGTGGTTTTGAATTCTTCCATGAATTTTAAAGTTTGTTGGTGGAAATGGTCAATGACAGCTCCTGTTGGAGTTTTTCATATTAACTTAGTGAAAAAAATGCTTCTTTTGTTGGGGATGTCTGTTAGTTTGATGAAACACTGGCCCACATTTCTCTTATCGATAATGAAGATATCTTTTCAATTTTATGTGCAGGATTGGCCCAAAGGAATCCTGTGGTTCTATGTAGTATTTACCAGTTGAGTCAAACAATAGATATAGTGTGATGATGTGTCTTTTGTTTATCTGTTTGTTCCCCTTTTCTGATTAGTGTGTGATTTCATCACTATAGGGAGTGGCTAGTGAAGAACTTTGTCTATCAGTGTGGATTAACATCTGTCTTCACTACCACTTAAAATGCACAGAGAACTTAAAATATTTGTCCAGAGTCAGATTGCCAGGATTTTTCAGAGGCAGGACTTGAACTCAATTCTTCTCCCTGCCTCCTAGGTCAGCTCTCTATCCAGCTCTCTGGGCGTTATACTAATGTAAAATTATGGGGCAAAGTTACTTTTAATCTTAGATCCCCTGGCATCTGTATATGAAAGAACTAGGAATGGTGATGATACACCAACTAACCTAGACATTCATTTTGCTCCCTAGGTTAGACTTATCTCTGAACCTTTTCTCTATAATGGTAGTGTAGTTTGACAAAAAGATCATTATGTCTAGAGTTAAAATACATGGGTTTAAATCCTATCTCTGACACTTGCTACCTGTATGAGTTTGAACAAGTCCCAACCTCCTGCAGCCTCAGTTTCTTCATCTGTAAAATGACAAGATTGAAGTTTATGGTCTCTGAAGTCCCTTCTAACTCTAAATTTAGATCTATGCAAAATCTAGTAAGATGTAAGTGGAATATTCTGAGCCTCCAGAACTATTTAGTGATCATCATTGCTTAGCGATCAGAAATAAAAATCAGGGAAATACATCAGTCACTGAAAACTAGGGTGAGGTCTCTAACCCAAGGGGACCAAAGTCTCAACAAGAAAGAGAAGTGAGAGAAAGTAAGAAACTACTAAGTCTGGCTGTACAAATCTTATTTTTTGTCCTAATAAGCTTGGCTCCTAAGGCTAAGAATATCTTGCTAGGGAGATGAAAAAACTTCAGTTGTTGCTAAGTCCCTCAGGAGAGGCTTCTGCTGGTATTATTGTACCCCAGAGTAGCATCTTATCGAGGAGAAACAATGAGATTAGTGTATGGAGACTATAAAACTACCTGGAAACAGAACTATCTAGGGACCAGTGGGGAGTAGTCCCAATCAGCAGAAGACAAAATTAGTGTCATTAACTTCAGATTTCTATTCCTCTTCTCTAGTAGTACCTAGTTGTATCCTACTGATGCCATGTGTATCTCTGGGAGAGTATATCCTTAGCATATGGGGAAACGGGTTAATATTTTTCTTACATGTCATTTCATTAAATGTTTGTACTTTGAATTTTTTGTGTCTTTTGGCTGAGAATTAAAAGTAAACACATCAGTGGAAACTTAGAAACTATCGTTTTAGAGGTGTGGGTCTACAGTGTAACTTGAACCTTGAATACTATTCATTAGGAGTCCTTCCTTTCAAGTTGGAGAGATCCTAAGTTGCTATATTAGAAAAATGGTCTATTTGAATATAAACTATTACAGGAAAAGGAGACAGCATAAGTAAAGGTTTATTGAGGCTGGAAAGCACAGAATATGAGATAATGTTTATAAAGCTGAGTTCAAATACAGATTCAGATACATTCTAGCTGGGTGACACTAAACAAGTAATTTAATGTCTATTTGCCTCAATTTCATCAATTATAAAATGGGGTTAACAACAAGTTTTACACTGAAGGTTATTGTGAGACTCAAATGAGGTAATATTTGTAAAAGGAGTTTAGTGGAGTGACTGGCAGCACATAATAGGAGCTATGTAAACACATATTCCTTCCCTCCAGAAATAATGAGTAAACGCCTTGGACTACATCATAGATTGTATAGGAAAATAGTAAGAGATAGTTAGAAAGAGATGTTGAATATATTGGATTACTTGCTGTCTAGGAAAGAGAGGGAAAAAACTTGGGACACAAGGTTTTGCAAGGGTGAATATTGAAAACTAATTTTGCATATATTTTGAAAATAAAAAGCTATAATTTTTAATAAAATAAATAAATAAAAAGAAAGATATTGAGGTCATTTTTAATAGTATTTTATTTTTTCCCAATTGTATGTCAAGACAATTTTTAGCATTCATTTTTCACAAAATTTTGAGCTCCAAATTTTTCTCCCTCCCTCAATCCTCTGTCCTCTTCCCAAAATGGTATGCAATTTGATGGTATATATGTACAATTGTATAAAATATATTTCTATATTAGTTACAGATGAGAAAAAAGAAACCAGACATGAAAAATAAAGTGGAAAAAAGTATGCTTCAATATGCATTCTGAATTTATCAGTTCTTTATCTGGATATGCATTTTCCATCATGAGTCCTTTGTACTTATCTTGGATCACTATGTCTCTGAGAAGAGCAGTTATTCATAGCTGATCATCATATGATGTTGCTAATATCATATATGGTGTTTTCCTGGTTCTGCTTATTTCAATTTTTTTAGTTCATACAAATCTTTCCAGATTTTTCTGAAATCTGCTTGTTCATCATTTCTCTGAGATGGGACTGTTTAGGATATTTACTTCTTCCTCTGTTAGTTTGGGCAAGCTATACTTTTGGGGGTATTCTTCTATTTCATTTAAATTGTCAAATTTATTGGCATAAAGTTGGGCAAAGTAACTCCTAATTATTGCTCTAATTTTCTCTTCGTTAGTGGCGAGTTCTCCCTTTTCATTTTTAAGACTAACAATTTAATTTTCCTCTTTCCTTTTTTTTAAATCAGATTTACTAAGGGTTTGTCTATTTTGTTGGTTTTTTCATAGAACCAACTCTTAGTTTTATTAATTAATTCAATAGTTTTTTTACTTTCAATTTTATTGATCTCTCCTTTTATTTTTAGAATTTCAAGTTTAGTGTTTGACTGGGGGTTTTTAATTTGTTCCTTTTCTAGCATTTTTAGTTGCAAGCCCAATTCGTTGACCTTCTCTTTCTCTATTTTATGCAAATAGGCCTCTAGAGATATGAAATGTCCCCTTATTACCGCTTTGGCTGCATCCCATACATTTTGGTATGATGTCTCATTATTATCATTTTCTTGGGTGAAGTTATTAATTATGTCTATGATTTGCTGTTTCACCCAATCATTCTTTAGTATGTTGCTCATCATTTCTTATTCAACAATAATATTCCATTACATTATTCCATTGCATTCATATACCAGAACTATTGTTCAACTATTCCTCAATTGATAGGCATTCTGGGTTTTGTTTTGTTTTGTTTGTTTATTTATTTAATATTTCCTCAGTTACATTCAAAACAATTTTTAAAAGATTTTTGAGTTCTAGGTTCTCTCCCTTGTCCTCATCCACAATTAAGAAAGCACATATGAGGTTATGCAAAACATTTCCATAAAAGTCAAGTTGTGAAAAAAAAATTAGATCTTCCACCCTAATGAAAACAAAAACTCTCAAGAAAAATTAAGTTAAAAATAAAGAGAAAGAGATAATGCTTCAATTTGTATTCATACACAATCAGTCCTTTCTCTGGGTATGGATAAGATTTTTTATCATAAGTCTTTCAGAGTAGTTGTAGATGATTGGACTACTGAAAATAACAGTCATTTATAGCTGATCATCCCAGAACATAGCTATTACTTTGTATACAGTATATTTCATTTTCTTCATGGAGGATTTTCCAGGATTTTTTTTTCTGAGAGCATATTGCTCATCGTTTTTCGGGAACAATAATATTCCATCAGAGAAACTAGCTTCAAAAAATTTTTACAAGAACTATTGCTAATTGTATTTCTCCACATTTATATTCTCTCCTTTGACTCCGTCTCTCCTCAAAAGTGTTTTGCTACTAACCACTCTCTCCCCCAATATTCCTTCTCTCCCATATCTCATTCTTCTCTTAGTTTCCTGCAGGATAAGATAGATCTCTATACCCTTATTGATTAGTATATTATTTCCTATTTGAGCCAATTCTGATGAGTGTAAGTAAGGTTCACTCACTCATCCTCTCCTCCTCCTTTCCCCCTCCACTGTAAAAGCTTTTTCTTGTCTCTTTTTTTATGGCAGATAATTTGCACCACTCCACTTCTCCCTTTCTCTTTCTCCCAGTACATTCCTCTCACCCCTTAATTTCATCATTAAAAAAAAAAGATATTATCCTTTCATATTCAACTCACATCCATGCCCTCTATAGATAGATAGAGAGATAGATAGATAGATAGATAGATAGATTCGTTCTAAATGGATAGGCATTCTGCTGAGGCCATTTATGGAGTGTCTTGAACACCAGAGCAAGGAGATCATACAATATAAAGTCCTTGACCTTTTTGAATAGAGAAATGAGAAAAAAAACTATTTTTGAAAAGTCCAAAAAGAGGGCTTTTAAAAATTAATTTCATTGTTTTTTCCAATCCTGAATCAAACTTTTCTCTGTAATTAGTGAAGCCTCCTAATCTAGAAATTTTTAGATTGACCATTTTCTGCTTTGATGTCTTCCAAGTTCCACTGACAACTCTGCTGCGAAAGCATGTTGACATATCTTCAATTTGTGATTCCCTATTAAACCACTTCTTTTTTTTAAACTCTGTTATTTCTTTATCCCTGCCCCTATCGCTCCATCTTCCAGAAATTAGGAGAGAAGATCCCAGATCTGCTACTCTATCAATGCAAAGAAATATCAGCATGGAAATCCCCATCCCTGATGCAGACTAGAAAGTGGTCTAATTTACATAAAAGTGTAGGGGCACTAAGAGGTTAAGTGATTTGTCCATGGCCATATAACTAGTATGTATTAGAAATACATCTTGAACTCAGTTCTTTCTAATTTCCAAGTTGGTCTTCTACTCTGTTAAGCCAAACTGATCATTCCACACATCTTATGCCTATGTAGTTTTGTTCCCCGCTCCCCACCCCTTAAGGACTTATTACCTTGAGATTGTTTCTGAAAAACTATCTCTTATTTATTATGGACCATTTATCTAATTTTTCAAGGTCACTGAGTGCTCGCCTCCAGCCAACCTGCCCAGAATGATGTCATTCATACTTAATGGAATCTTCCAAATCATTGATAAAAGCACACTTTTGGACATGAAGTCAGATGTTTTTACAGTCACCTTGAAAGATAAATGCTCTACTCACTAACTACTAGAGTCTTAGTCATTCACATCACCTCAAAAAGGGACAGAATTTCAGCACCTACTGATGGGAGAAGTAGTAGAGATGGCAGAGGTGGTGGTGGTACTGCCCAAGTCAATGGTCACATAACAACCTACAGTCTTGCATAGTTTAACATTAAGATTTTTAGTCATTTCATTTTAAACAACATTGAGCAGTTCTGTTCCTCTGGTCCTTACTGCCTATGTGCCTTGGGAAATCTTTTATACCTCCCTTGGCCTTGATTTCTTCAGATTTAAAATATGGGGGATGAAATAGAGCTAGACTAGCTGACATCAGAGAGACCTTCCAGCTCTACATTGATGATTCTATGATTCTATGGGCCCATCTTTAAGCTATGTAATTAGAATAGTTTGGAACATCAGCACCACAAGCCAAAGGGATCAGTTATCAATATAATCAGCACAAAGTAACAAGCAAGCTAGAGCCAGAAGTAAAAGATGGTCCAAGATCTGAAAGTGCAGCTAGCAACATGACCATGTCAGGATCCAAATGGCAAGATGAAATGTGTGGCTTAAGGTCAGGCAAGAGTCCAAGAAACCAGCTGTCTAAGCAGATTTGAGCTCCTATAAAAAGGCACACTTCCAGTTGGATTCATTCAATACAGTAACTTTGCCAACATCCCTTTGCATCCAAGATTTAGTGACTGGCCTTGCCCCTCTTATTCTTCTGAACAAGCTTAAGCTGTGGACAATTCCCAAACACCACTAGCTTCTCCTGAGTAGGAAGATGGCTATGTTTTCTCAGAAAGCCAAAAAAAGAACTGGGTGAGAAGGGAAAGGCTATCAGAGACTTTTTACCAGTTTAGGAAAAGGCTGCTTTTATGTATGTGACCACACAGACTTACTATTGACAGACTAGAACAGCACTGAGTCATTTGTGCTCATTGAAGGTCATTCAGAAGATGAGGGAGCATTTGATTAGTCCCTACAAGAAGAATATCAGCAAAGTTACCACAACAAATGAGGCAAATTAGAAAATATGCTTCTCAATTGCACTCAGATTCATCCAGACACACAGCTATGTAGGCTGTTGTTGCCTGATCTTGAACTCTATTGGCTTGTTTTGATTTTTAAATATAAATATTTCTTCATTGGCAATTCAATCAACCAACAATCATTTAATTGTGCCTTCTTAAGTGCCAGGCACTATGCTAAGTTCTAGGGTTACAAAAACAATGAAACCATACTCAGTCTCAAAGATCTTATATTCCAATTCTACATAAAGATATGTAGAACAAATGTAAAGATAATGAGTGCAAATAAGTATAAGGAAATTGTGAAGCAAGGACACTAGCAATTGAAAGAATCAGAAAATGCTTCCAAGAAAAGGTGGTCCATGATCTATGTCTTGAAGATAGATTGGGATTCTCTGAAGCATGTGAGGAAGGAGTCCCTTCTAGGAATAGAGAATGAGCAGTGCAAAAGAGATAGGACTGTTGTGGATTGACTTGATAGACTTGAAGATGAGAGGCCAACTTGTCTGAATCACAAAGTACATAAAGGGCATGAATAATGAATGATGAGGCTAAAAATTAGAGAGGCGGTTGAGAATGGGCTTTAAATGCCAAATAGAAAAGTTTGTAATTTATCTTGGAGGGGTTATGATAAGGAACTACTGGAATTAACTAAGCAGGGAGGTGATATGGTCAGATCTATTTTTAAGAAAAAAATCACTTTGGCAGCATTATGGATGGAGGATGGAATGGAGCAGGAAAAGATTTGAGACCCAGATGGCAATTAGGCAACCACTACAATAATCAGTGCAAGACATGATGAGTACCTGAACCAATGGATTAGCTTATGTGAATGAAGAGAAGGGCTTAAATGCATGTTTTGATGAAGTAAGGGAGTAGAAGAAAAATTGGGAAGACAAATGAGAGCAATGCAAAAAAAAAGTACAAAAAGACAATGAGGAGAAAAATATCTTAAAAAGCAAAATTGGCCAAATGAAAGAGGAACCAAAACTCATTGAAGAAAATTATTCCTTCAAAATTAGAATTGATGAAATGGAAATTAATGACTTTATGAGAAATCAAGAAACAATGAATGAAAAATAGAAGACAATGTGAAATATCTCACTGAAAAAGCAACTGAGCTGGAAAAGAGATCCAGGGAAATAATTTTTAAATTATTGAGCTATCTGAAAGCCATGATCAAAAAAAAAAAAAATCTAGGCATCATCTTTCAAGAAACTGTCGAGGAAAACTACCCTGATATTCCAGAACCAGAGGGTAAAATAGAAATTTAAAGAATCTACTGATCGCTTCTCAAAATGAAAATTCCCAGAAACATTATAGCCCAATTCTGGAACTCCCAGGCCAAGAAGAAAAGCAAATAGCCAGAAAGAAACAATACAAGTGTCATGGAGTCACAGTCAGGATAACACAAGATTTAAAAGCTTCTATATTAAATGATTAGAGGGCTTAGAATATGATATTCTGGAGAGCAAAGGAGCTGTAATTACAATCAAGAATCACCTGCTCAACAAGATTGAGTATAAAACATCAGGGAGAAAGGTGGACATTAAATGAAATAGAATTCTTTTAAATATTCTTGATGAAGGCCACAAATGAATAGAAACTGACTTTCAAATACAAGTCTCTAAAGAGGGATAAAAAGGTAAACAGGAAAAGGAAATCGTAAAATCTTAATAAGGCTAAATTGTTTATATTCCTACATGGGAAGATGATACTTGTAACTCATAAGAATTTTCTCATTATTAGGACAGTTAGAAAGACTAAATATAGACAGAGACACAGGTATAATTTGAGGGTAAAGAGATAATACCTAAAAAAATAAAATTAAGGAGTGAGAGAGGAATTGTACTGTGAGAACAGGAAAGGGAAAGGTAGAATAAGATAAACTATTTCACATAAAAGAGACAAGAAAAGCTCTTACCGTAGAGGGAAAGAGGAGGAAGGTAAGGAGAAGTAGGAATTGGCTTAAAAAGGAAATAAGATATACACTCAATTGGGTATAGAAATTTATTTTACCCTATAGGCAAGTAGGAGGGGAAGGGGATAAAAGGCAGCAAGAGGGATATTATCAGGGAGGGCAGATTTGGGAAGGGGATAGTAGAAGCAAATCACTTTTGAGGATGGACAGAGTGAAAAGAGAAAGAATAGAATAAATAGGAGGGAAGAAATAGTAATATTAATTGTGAAAAAAATTGAAGCAAGTTTATCAGAAAAAGGCCTGATTTCTTAAATCTATAGGAAACTGAGTCAAATTTATAAAAAAAAAAAAAAAAAAAAAAGCCACTTCCCAATTACTAAATGATCAAAAGATAAGAACAGTTTTCAGATGAAGTAATCAAAGCTATTTATAGTCATATGAAAAAATGTCCTAATTATTGAATGGAGAAATGCAAATTAAAACAATTCTGAGCAACTACCTCATACCTATTGGATTGGCTAATAGGATAAAGGAGGAAAATGACAAATGTTGGAAGGAATGTGGAGGAAATGAGACATTGATGCACTGTTGGTGGAATTGTGAACTGATTCAACCCTTCCGTAAAGCAATTTGGAAATGTGCCCAAAGGCTATAAAGCCATGTTTTTAAAATCATATAAACCCTTTGACCTAGCAATTCCACTACTGGCTATGTTTTATAAAAAGGAAAAGGATCTATATATACAAATATTTTTTATAGCAGGTCTTTTCTGGGATCAAAGAATTAGAAATTGAGGGGAGGCCCAGCAATTGTGGAATGTCTGAATAAACTGTAGTATATCATTATGATGGGATAGTATTGTGCTATAAGAAATGATGGTCAGGAGACTTTCAGAAAAACTTGGAAAGACTACCATGAACTGATACAAAGTAAAATATACAATGAACAAAGTAGCGGCAATATTATAAGGTGTATACACAGTTTTATAATCCTTTGGACATAGGTCCAAATTGCTCTCCAGAATAATTAAATCAGTTTATAACTCTACCAAAAATGTAAGGTGGTCATCTGTGAATGAGTTATCTATTCTCAGCAGTATGAGCCAAGACAACTCTAAAGGACTCATGATGAAAAATGCTACCCATATCCAGTCTGAACACAAACTGAAGTACACTTTTTTACTTTATTTTACTTGCATTTTTTTGTTTGTTTGTTTGGAGGAGAGGGGAAAATCTATGTTTCTTTTGGAATGTAACTTTTATGGAAATTTTTTATATGACTATTCATGTATACCCTATATTAAATTGATTCTCTATCAATGAAGTAGGATAGGGAGGGAGAAAAGGAAAAAACCTGGGGCTCAAAGTTTTTAAAACAAATGTTAAAATTGTTTTTACATATAACTGGGAGGAAATAAAATATTAAATTTTATTTATTTTTTTATTAAAGGTTTTTATTTACAAAATATATGCATGGCTAATTTTGCAAAACTGATCCTTGCAAAACCTTCTGTTCCAAATTATCCTCTCCTTCTCCCCACCCCCTCCTCTAGGATGGCAGGTAGTCCAATACATGTTAAATGTTAAAATATATGTTAACTATATATTAGATTTATCTTGCTGCACAAAAAAGATTGGATCAAGAAGAGAAAAAAACAGAAAGAAAACAAAATGCAAACAAACAACTACAGAAAGAATGAGAATGCTATGTTGTGATCCATATTCAGTTCCCATGGTCCTCTCTCTGGGTATAGATGGTTCTCTTCATCATTGAACAACTGGAGCTGGTTTGAATCATCTCATTGTTGAAGAGAGCCAAGTCCATCAGAAATGATCATTGTTTAGTCTTGTTGCCATGAAATACTAAATTTTAAAAAACAGAATAGGCTGTCTCTGGGAGGATTCAAAATAGAGGTCTCAAATGAAGACTGGGTTAGCACTCATTGGTGAGAAGGTATTCCTTCTCAGGTTTATATTAGAATGAATGACATTGGAGGTCCCCTCAAACTCTGTTCTGTGTATCCAATGTGGTGATTCATTCCACTAACCTGGAGGTCAAGAAATTGCTATGGCTAGGTAATTTTGGAGGTGGTAAACATGACTTAGACAAGAGCAATGCTCTAGCTGCAGTGAATCTGGGAGCAAAATACTAGGAAAGCAGTGTCCTTATAAGAAAATCCTTTCACTCTTCCCTAATTAATTTCTAATTCTTTGCCATCACAAAATGAAATACTAAATATTTTTATATATGTGGGTCCTTTTCCCTTTTTTATGATCTCTTTGGGATATGGACATAGTAGTAGTATTTCTAGATCAAAGGATATGCACAGTTTTATATCCCTTTGAGTATAGCTCCAGATTGTTCTCCAGAATGATTAGATCATTTACAACTCTACCAAAAATGCACCCAATTGATTTTCCTATCCCATTCTTTACATCAGTTCTTCCAAATGTTTTTTCTTCTTTCCTTCTCTAACTTCTCAAACCACTCCCTTTCCCCTCCCCTCTCAGCCAAGGATATTACCTCATACTCTATTAAGAAAGTAGAAACCATTCACTTTAGCTCCTTCTTCCTCCCCATCTCTACTTCTCATCATCCTTCTTTGGCATCATCCCCCATTTGTTCTTCTTTTACACCAATTTCTGATGATGAGGGGTCCTCCTTATCAAATATGATCTTGATCCAATCCCTTCCATCTTCTCTAACAAATTATCCCCAAATATCTCTTCCCTCTCCCTCTCTCTCTTTCCCTCTTCCTTTCTTTCTCCTTCTCCCTCTCCCTCTCCAATCTCTACCTACTGATTCCTGTTGTCTATCAACATATTCACATCTAATGTGTTTATTTTGCCTAAATATAATGATTTATAACTAGAAAGGATTTCAATTAGTTCAGGAATGAGTACATTGGTGAAGTCATAAATATTAAAGAAAGAAAAGAAGAAAAGAGTCAGTGAAACTTTTAAAAAGAAAGAAGAGGATAGAAGGGAATTCAAAAGGGACACAGACAAACAGAGCAGTTTTGTTATTGTATTCAATGTAAAATACTTTTAAAAACAGATTGCATGTGACAAAAATTTACAATTACATATAAAATCCTCTTTTTTGTATATTGCAATGTTTATGTTTGTTGGTGTTATAAATTCATAATATAGTAAAATAAAATTAGGTTCAGTAAAAAAAAAATTTTTTTTAAATAAAAATTCCTCTCTAGATACTATCATTCCCTCAAGCTACTCAACTTATTATACTATTTCTCAACTCTCTTTCTTAATCACACTTCTAGAAAGAAAAACTGTATTCACTCACTGCCTGTCCTCTTCTCACTCAAACATCTTATGTTTATTTTATTTATACATATACATATATATGCATATATATGTATATACATTTCCAAAATCAGTATAATCTTTTTGAGGGCAGAGATTGTTTCAACTTTATATTTGTATTTCCAGTATCTAACACATATGCTATCAGTAGCATAGTAGCTACTGATAAATGCTTATTGATTGATTAGTTAGTCTGCTGATCTCATGAGGCAGATAGACAACTTATTATTCACATTTTACAGATGAGGAAACCAAAGCACTGAAAAGTTAGTTGACTTCAACGTGACCACAAAACCAGTGAGAATTGAAATACAGATTCAAATCCAAGTCTCCTTACTTCATTATCAGCATTCTGTCCACTGCACACCACATCTTATGTACTAGTCCACCCTCCAATCCACTACTTCTGCCAGTCTAACCACATATTTTTTCTGAAGAGTAGCTGTATCTTTCCTGAATGCAGTGCACAAAAGTAAAATCTGATTCTTTCTAATACTTCACCATAATAGCTAGAGCCAAGAGACAAGATAATCCAAAGACTGACCAACATCCTTCATCCCAAAAACCTACCACTACTGGAAACCTTTCTGAGGATATGAGAAGAGACCCTTGGCAGATATAATTTTTAAATTCAAACTTTGACAACACTTGAGGAAAGAGTCAATTTTTTAAAAGGTATAGGAGCTAGCATGTTATCCCAGATGGAAAAAATCCAAAAGATATACAAATCGTGCAGAGGGTATAAATGAAATGGTCTTAATTACAAGTCATACCTTCAAAACAAGATAAAGAAATAAAAATCATAGGAAGAAAATGTTAGACCCGGGAACACCGAGATAGATCATGATAGTCTTTATGGCAACTATACGACAATTGTTATAACCTGTAAAATAACTGTACCTAGGAAATATGGCCATTCAATAACAGGTAGTTTTAAAGTGCTTCAAGATTACAATACCACCAAACAAGAAAAGGATGCCCATGATTTTACATGTAAAATAATACTCTTCTTGATTTCTCAAGTGGAATCCTCCTCTCTGAAGCTCAATCCTTAATTACCAGGACTAACTCTCCTGTGAGTTGATAGTTGGCCCCTTTTCATTACCCACTCCTCAAAGCTTCTTGAACACTGCACTGCCATCTTTGCATTTATTTCTTTATCTTGTTTTGAAGGTATGACTTGTAATTAAGACCATTTCATTTATACCCTCTGCACGATTTGTATATCTTTTGGATTTTTTCCATCTGGGATAACATGCTAGCTCCTATACCTTTTTAAAAATTGACTCTTTCCTCAAGTGTTGTCAAAGTTTGAATTTAAACTTTGAGTGTCTGATCACTCAACTTTGCCCAAATTTGTCTTCATCTGACAGATGGGTTGCTTCCTTCTGGCCCAGTATCTCTGCTACAAGATTCCATGAATAACGAAGGAAATGATAGGGAGAAAATTCCTCCTTCCTCCCAAGAATTTCATTTTTCTCCTGCTACTTAAAAGGTTCTTAACCTGGAGTTGGCAAGCTTTTTTTTTTTTAATATTTTGATCATCAGTTTTCTGTATAATTGGTTTCCTTTGAAATTCTACACATTTTAATACATTTAAAAACATTATTCTAAAAAAGATCCAGGAGCAGCTAGGTGGCACAGTAGATAGAGCACCATTCCTGAACCTGAGTTCAAATCTGGTCTCAGACACTTAACACTTCCTAGCTGTGTGACCCTGGGCAAGTCACTTAATCCCAATTACCTCAGCAAAGAAGAAGAAAAAGAAAAAGAAGAAGAAGAAGAAAGACCCATTGGCTCTCCCAGACTGCCAATGAAGTCCCTTGACCATCTTCTATAGCATAATGAAGAAAAAAAAATGCACTGGTAGTTAAAATATTTAGATGTGAATTCCAGCTACAACACTCACTTGTAAGACCTTAGATGATTCACTTAAATCCTCTTCCATGCCTCCTTTTCATCACCTATAAAGTTAGGAGAGTCACACTTTCATAGCCTACCTCACTGGAAGCATTTTAAAAACCACAGTATACTACCAAATCTGTGTAGTCATTATTATCATGATCACTGTCATCATCAAACTAAAAGTCTCATTTTTTATTTCAAGAGTAATAATCCTGTAGATTTCAATTGTTTTGGTTTCATTCTGGTTTTTTCTCACAAAGCACACCATCAGTCTGAAAGTCTGAAAGTTTCTATAATGTTCTTAATTTTAAAGTGTCTTTCTATATGATCATATATTATCATTATATCAATGCAATAGAGACACCCTATAGTAGATATCTTAGAAAGAGATATCTTTGGAACTAGGAAAACCTGGATTCAAATTCTATTTTTGACAAATATTGACTGTGTGATCCTGATCAAATGGTTTGTCATCACAATGCCATAGGATGTTTTTCAAGACTCTTAAGGGAAAAGAAGGCAACTAAATAGCAGAATGGACAGTGAATCTGAATATAAATTCAGTCTCAGACAGTTAATATTTACTTGCTATGTGATCCTGAACAAGTCACTTAATCCCAATTA
This sequence comes from Antechinus stuartii, assembly GCA_016696395.1. Lineage (NCBI taxonomy): Eukaryota > Metazoa > Chordata > Mammalia > Dasyuromorphia > Dasyuridae > Antechinus > Antechinus stuartii. Next base: position 24,796,857 of record MU174328.1, read on the forward strand.
CATTGCAAAAAAAGAAAGAAAAAGAGAGTGAAAGAAAAAGAAAAGAAGGTGGTAGAGAAAATTTTTTTCACAAGGGAATTCTCTACCAGTGAAATCACAGGTCCTGTCCCCATTTACTAATGCTCTGAAGTATGTGAAATAAACTTCATAGTCCCTACTTTATACTGAAAAAAACAAATACTCAGAGAAGTTAAAAGTCACACAGTTAGTGCAAAGTCCAAGATAAGAATACAAATATATTAACTTCTAGATTCTTAATCATAGCCTTTATTATTATTATTATATATTTGACAGCCTGACAAAGTCTCTACATTCTTCCAAATAACATTGTTAAATGAAAAAAAGTAAATGCATAAGATTACAAAAGAAATCAATTATACTAAAGTAGTTATCAAAATAACAATTTTAAAAATCTCAATAGCTCCTACTTAAGAACTTTTAAGAAGCTTATAATCACACTAAAACATTTAAAACATATCTAGTTGGAAATGCCTTTCCTGTTAGTAAAAATTTCGTAAGACCCACAACTCTTTCTGGGGCTTCATTGCTTTAAAAAAAAAAAAAAAGCCCCATGCTGCTGCCCAGTTGTTTCTAGTGGATTATTCTGTTTCCATTTTGTGGTTCTCTCAAACAACATCCTCACAGTACTCTTAGGAGATTTTTTTACATTTTCAGTGCATCACATCCATCGGCTATTAGAAGATGAAGCAAATAATAAGCACAAGAAAAGGATTTTTAAAAAAATACTATAGAAGAATTGTATTTTTATATTCCCTCACCCACTTCCCTCCTTTGCTGTCAACAACCATACAGAAGCTTATCCCAAGGGTGAGACGTACAGTCACTCAGGATCATATATGACCTGACAGGTGTGTGATAGGATTATTTATGCCTCTGATACCTGTCGAGGACTGCCCTGCACTCTCTCCTCTAGAAAAAAAGGGTTTAAATCTCAGGAACAGAAACTCAAAGTGACTTAAGATCTAGCACCCCAGAGGAAAGTAGGACAATCAAAAGGGATGTCAGCAATTTTAAAGAATCATCCAATTTGCTCCATGAAACCTTCTTTTCTGTTCAGCCTCTGGGTTAATACTCATGTCACTTAACTGAATTCATATCACAGGGCTTGCCCTAGGCCTTGGGAGGGAGAGAAAGAGAGAGAGGAAAAGCTCAAAGATGCTACTAGGATAAAAGATTTTCCTGCTTATTCTCTAAGGAATAAATTGCACAAACATCATGATAAAGAAAAGGAAACTGCAATAGTCCCTACATGAATCATGACCTGCCAGGTGGCCTAAGAGAAGGCATGGTGATTCAGTAGAAATAGCATATTGTCATACATCAGGAAACCTGGGTTCAAGTTTCACCTAGAGCCCTCTTTGTGTGTCCCCGAAGAAGTGACCTCAGGTCACCGGGGCTCAATCTTTTCATCTGAAAAAACTATATTATTCTAGCTATATTATTCCTGCTACAATCTCTTACTTTCCATAAAGTATCAATCAACATTCCTATCAATCATAAGCCAAACTATATCTCAAGTCTCTTATTCATAGGCCTTAATTCATTTTCATTTCCCCAAATCACAAGATGTTAGACCCAGCAGGAACTTTAAAAATCATCCAGTCAATACTCCTAGCTTACAAATGAAAAGAAAGACTGAGGGTCTGTGAAGATAAATATCTAACACACCTGAAGCCAATTAATGCAACTCCTTAATTTTACAGATGAGGAAATGAAGCAGGAAAGGCTAAATTATTTGGCCATACTCACACATGTCTTAATTTAGCAGAGTGGAGCATCAACTAATCATTCATCAACCATTTATTAAGCTTCTGTTATGTGCCAGGCATTGTGCCTAAGAAGTGCAAAAGAATGCAAAAAAAAAAAAAAAAAAAAGGGAACAACCTCTGCTCTAAAGGAACCCACAGTCTTTTCTGGGAGAAAGAGATGGATATATGCAAAAAAAAAAAAAAAAAAAGGTAAAAACCTTTGCTTTAAAAGAACCCACAGTTTTTTTTGGGAAAAAAAAATGGATATATGCAAAAAAAAAAAAAAAAAAGATACAAAGTGATGCGAGATGACAGCAACCATCTGTGAGCATCAGGAAAGACCTTATATAGAAGTTGACATAAGCTGAGTCTTAAAAGAAATTAGGAATTCTAAGAGCCAAGGACGAGAACAAAGTGCATTGCTGACATAGAGAGCACCCAACAAAAATGGGAAATGGCATGGCCCTCATAAGAGGAGCACAAAGAAAACTGTTTGATCAGACAAGAAAAGTACTATGTCATAAGGCTGGAAAGGTAGTTTGGAACCAGGATGTGAAGGACTTTAAATATCAAACCGGGGAATTTATATTTGCTCTGGAGATAATAGGGAATCACTGGAGTTTATTGAGTAGCATGGTCAGATCCTGCTGGGTGCTGTAGTGAGCAGCATAGCTAGCATACAGTGCCAGATCTTCTGACTCCAAATCTTGAGCTCTTTCCTCTAAAACACAAGGCCAAATCTGAGTAAGTATAGAGTGGAATCCCAAGGTCCCTCTAGTCCTATCAGACTATAAAAAAGCAGGAAGCAAAAACATCCAAGCCTGTGCTATATTCCAATTCTGACACTGATCAGAAAGATAGACAGATAAGAATGAGGATGTTCTTCTGAGATAGCTGCTGGATACCTACCTTCAGGCTTTTTACCCCTGAGGCTAAAGAGCTACAGATTTCACACTTTTCAGGCAAAGTCAGTATAGATATTTAATCCTTTGACAAATGAGTAGTTATATAAATATATTTTAGATGAAATAGCCTTCCCTAAACCCTCTCATCATAGTAAATCCTTGTTGGCACTTAACCTCACAGTCTCCATTTGACAGGCATTTAAGATGACAGAAAAATCTGTGCACTTAGAGACTCTATCTCCCTGTGATTTCTGACCCCATCCTCCTCCCTTCCAAAGCTCTCTGTAGCCACTCACCCTGATCAGGCTTATTCACTACAACCACAGAGAATAATGGAGATAGCAGGAAGCTGAGACTGCTTTTAAAGAAACAAGATGGTAACAAAAGTTATTTTACATCCCCTCTGCACTTCATTTTGTTTTCATCTGTGTTTTTTTAAAACATGTTTTATTTTTGCTTTTTTTCTTTTGGCATAGATAACACTACCCACTAATTCACCAACCTTTAGCCTCCAAGTAAAAGCCCTCCCTTATAACAAATTGCATGAGATTGTGTTCGCTATAGAGAAGTAGGTATAGACTTAGATATAGATGTAAATATAAATTAGACATAGATATAATCCATATTTGTTGAAGATTAAGATCACAATATTTTTCTAAAATTAATTAATTAAAGATTAATAGGAGAGAGGAGGAGGAAGAGGAGGAGGAGGAGGAGGAGCAGGAGGAAGAAGAGAAGGAAGAGAAGGAGGAGGAGGAGGAGGAGAAGAGAGAGAGAGAGAGAGAGAGAGAGAGAGAGAGAGAGAGAGAGAGAGAGAAGGAAAGGGGGAAAAGAGGGAAAGGGAAAGGGAGAGGGAGGCAGACAGAGACAAAGAGTTCTGGAAGCAAAAATCCCTGTCCCAAGGTCCTAGCAACTAGTCATTGGAAAATAGTCATTTGTCTACTCAGAATGAGGGATTGGGAGATTCTTAAAGGTGTTACTTTAATTAATTACTTATTCAGTGGAAGGAACTCCCAGTTTAAAGACTCATTCCACCAATATTACATATGGAATATAATAAAATTGCCTAGAAAATTAACAGACTAAGTGTCTTACTTAAGTTACTTAATACTTACTACTAAGTACTTACCAGAGGCAGACTTGGAACATGGGGCCCTGTAACCCCTATACCACACTCAATTTATTTTACCATCTTAAAAGGAAAGGGGGGAAGTCATAAAGTCTAAGGGAAAGGCCCTTAGAGATAATTTAGTCCAACAACTTTGCTTTATAGATGATGAGCACGTCAAACATCAAACAAAGCACTCGTTCATAAAGCTAATTTATCATCAAATTGGAACTCACAATAGGATGAAAAATAACCAAAAGTGAGCTAATTTGAAAGACTGAATTGGAGGGGAAAAGTTGAAGACAATTGGAGGATATGTACTAATTGGAGGATTTGTACTAAGAAAACTAAAAATCTGTTTCTAAGATCTAAATTATTCATCCAGAGAAGTTCTCCCAGGTCCCTTGGGTCGGATGTGTTGTTGATCTTTGGTTATTTTCTGGTTGAAGAAAGGTGATGATATGTAAACTTATATTTCATGACTGATGCTGTGAATCTGAGCAAATAAAGAAGAAATAGTAAAGCCAAACTTATATCATCTGCTGTTTAGTCACAGGATTTTAATAACAATTTAAAAGAAATGTGGTATCTATTTTCTAAAACAGCAAAAGATGGAGATATTACGCCATGAAAGATGTTTTTCCTTGCTACAAATGAAATGTAATCTTCCCAGTTTTGAAGAACAAGAAATAAAAACTTTTCTTCAGACAGAATTGAAAAAAATTACAAAAAGGCAGATTTCCAAAACTGTATATAACCTAAAATTGCTTTTAAAATTATTTTTCAGAATCTGTCGTTTTTGGATGGTTTATTGATGTTTTTTCAAATAATTAGTTAATTGTTATCAATAAACATGTATTTTCAAAGAATTAGTTAATTTATTATCAATAAACATGTCATATGCCAGGCGCCATTCTAGGTGATGGGAATATAAAAACAAAAGTAAAATAGTCCTTGCTCTTACAAAGTTTGCATTTTTTCTGAGAAGAAAGCATGCATATATACAAGCAGAAGGAAACAAATAACTAGAGAAGATCACAAAAGGCTTAAAGGAGATGATAGGGTTTGAGTTGAGTGTTGAAGGAGACTAGGGAATCAATGGAGTTGAAATGAGGAGAGAGAGCATTCCATGTCTGGAGAACAACCAGAGAGAAAAGAAATGAAGTGTTATGTGTGAAGAATAGCACAAAGCCCACTTTGACCAGATCATAGGAAATTGTAGCAAGAAATAAAATAATATATATTAAAGCTAAAAAGGCATTTTAGGACCAAATTATGAAAAGCTTTAAACATTGAAGGAGTTTATGTTTGTTCCTATTTTACTAAAAAGCTACTTGTCATTCAGTCATATCTGACTCCCCATGATTCCATTTGGGGTTTTCTTGGCAAAGATACTGGAATGATTTTCCTTTTCCTTCTCCAGCTAATTTTACAGATGAGAAAACTGAGGAAAGGAGGGTTAAGTGACTTGACTAGGGTCACACAGCTAATAAGTATCTGAAGCTGGACTTGAATTCAGGAAGATGTCTTTCTGACTCCAGGCCCAGCACTCCATCCTCTCCAGCCAAATCATACTACTTCTTGTTCCTTGTATACACTATGTATCTTCTAACTCCATACCTTTCCACAGGCTTGAGAATATGCCTCCATCTTATGCAAACCCTTAGTTTCTTTCAGGTCTGTTTATATGCCACTTCCCTCTAGAGGCCTTTCCTGATTCTCCTATTTGTTAGTGGTTATCCTCAAAATCACTTTATATTTCATATATGGATATATGTATCTATATCTTGCATTTACTTATTTATGGACATGTTACATCCACCCAATATGACACATTCCTTGATGACAGGAAACATCTCACTTTTTCCCCCAACCCCTATACATAGATGTTTTGTATATAAAGTGTTGTAAAAAGGACATATATGACCAAAAATGGGCAATATGAAAGACATATTGAGTATAAATAATTCTGCTATCCACAAAATATTAAAGTCTAGAGTAGATGTTCTTAACTTTTTTGTGTGTCGTGGACCCCATAGGAATCTAGTGAGACCTACGGGTCCCTTTTCAGAATGTTTTCACATATGTGAAGGAAATGATGAATTTCAGTTAGAAATTAGTGAAAATAAAGATTGAATTTTTTTTCTATTCCAAGTTTTCAGACCCACTGAAATCTTTCCGTAGACCCTATGTGGTTTAGCGGATTTCAGGTTAAGACTTCCTGAACCAAAAGATAGCATCCTATGCCTAGGGAAGATTTGCTTTTGCATCCCCAGTATTTAGCATAGTGCTTTGCACATAGTAGGAGCTTAGTACATACTTGCTGCTTGACTGCTAGCCTTTATGCAATCAGAAAGGCTTCTTAATTCCCTGCAATTTTACACCATGATGTATATTCATCCATCTCCTAAGACCTTGTCCTTTGCAGCATCCCAATATTTTCTTTACTCTTTACTTCTTTACTCATCAGGTCGGTGGATTGAAGATCATGGAGTCATTCACAACATGATGTTTAACACAGAAACACTGTGGAAGTACTCCTTCAAAGACACGCAGAGAAAGTCGGAATGGTGGGACAATGGTGTGCTGCCTCTCTGGATCACAGCCCAGAGGCAGGTACTGTTCAAGTCTTTAGAACTCTTAGAGACCTCACCTCTTATGTATGATTGGAGGAACAGAACAGCCTGCTGAGGACACTCCATTAACAGTATTATGATCATATAGCCCTGTTCCCTTGGAATTGACTCCATTTTGACCCATGATCCCAGAAATAAGTTCCAGTTTTGAGAAATAATCTAGTGAGTCTTGCCTTACATCACTGATCCCACTTCTTTTAGTGGATCCAAAAGCCACAACATGACTCAAGTATTCTGAAACTAATTTATTTTATGCAAATCAACAAATACTACTGAGTACTTACTATATACAAAGCACTGCCCTAACTAATGAAGGAATTATAAATATGAATAAAATGCCCTCAAAGAGCTCTAACTGTGGCTTTTAGACTCTGGGTGGGAGTTGGGGGGAGAGAAAAATATGTATATTTGTAATATGTATGTGTGTATATATATATTATACATATGTGTACATATAGATAGATGATTATTAGGCTTTACCTAAAATATCCTTAGCCTCACACGTGTATATAATATATTTGTACATGTAAGGAAAGATGGTAGAATGTGAGCCCCACATGTGCAGTGAGGATCCATGTGCAACAAGGATATTGTCCTTGTGTATGGCTCGAAGGGAAGCAGAATAGACATCTCTAGGCTCTTCCCCCATCCTTTCTCCAAAGGAGACGTTCATTCCCACCAGGAAGGGAAGCAGAAGTTTGGGGTGAGAGACACCATTCTGTTCTCTTCAGAGAGAGGGAGTACCAGGCTAGAATTATCTGATTCCTTAAATATTATTAGTATAGGGAATATGAGCAGATCTTATCTAACTTCTGATCACTTTGTCATTTGGGAGAGGGGAGATATGTCCAAGGTCTTACTCTTCCTACCTAATAACAGTTCCATAATGAACATACAAAGCAAATAGCAAAGAAGTCCATCTATCCAAATAGTAGCAAAACAGAAATCAAAGCAGGTATGCAAAGGAAAATATATACTAGATAGCACAAAATGGAAGAGTTCTCCCATTGGGAGCAAGTTAATTCAATTCAGAGAGTGTCCTACTTCTCACCCAAGAAGAAACTCCCCAAAGATTCTAAACTATCAAGCTAGGAATAGGGACAATGATGAAGACTGCTTACTCCACTTATGTTTTCCCCAAGCTTTTTCCTTCAGTAATCTGAAGTGGAGTTGGCTTCTTTCATCTTCTCTCTTGAAGTTAGAAGTCACGAATTTCTTCAAGCAATTCACCACTTGAAGAGTCCTAAAGAATTTTCAAAGCTTGATGAGTCCCCAGAAAGAACTAACCCTAAAAAGCTACAAAGGAAGACTCAGAGTGAACTAGCCTTGAAGAATCCAAATAAGAAAATTTAGCTTAAAAGAGTCCCCAAAGAGGGACTAGCTAAGAACTTAAGTTGTCACCTCTCAACCAACTCTGCTCCAATCCTCACCCAGGCTAGAGCATTCATCATCACCATTAAGGAAAGTGTCCTATACTGTGTAATTTTTCACCTTTGTATCTTCAACACCTACATACAGGTGGCTTAAGGTGTGTAAGGTATTCAAGGAGGACTAGCACCTATAGTGTGAGGTATACTTTAGGAACTCTAGGAAATTTCTTTTTGGGTGAGAACTAGAACATTCTCTGAATTGAATTACCTTGCTCCCAATGGGAGAACTCTTACATTTTGTACTGTTGAGCCCTTTTCAGGGTTGTTCATTCACCTTTAATGTCCACCTATTATTCAACTCTTACCTGTTGCTTCAAGAAGTTATATCATATGCAGCTGTGTGCCTCACTACTATTATGATCTAAGTTTAAGCTTATTCCTCCCACACATCTATGTGTATTTGTGGGAAGAAGTGAGCCACATTGTCTGAAGAATATTTTGTACTAACTGTCATTTCTATGTTACCTTAGAATAGTAGGACCAGCCCTCTGGGCACCCAGCATACCAATTCCAGCAGATGCTGAGGAATGCTGATGCTTCTGCTGATGCTTTATCATTGTCTTCCCCTTCTTCTTCTCCTCCTTCTCTTTCTCCTTCTTCCTTTTCCTTCTCCTACTCCTCCACCTCCCCTTCTTCTTCATTTTTATTTATGTTATGACATTTTTCCCCAAAAAGCTGGGACAATTTACTTTTTATTCCACCAGTTTCCATTTTGTTATTTTTTGAAATACAGTTCTGAAAAGACAGGTTTCCTCCATCCAAGCCATTTGGGATTAAGTGAATTTCCTAGAGTGTCTAAGTGTCTATGGACAGATTTGAACTCAGATCTTCCTGACTGCAAGGCTGAAGCTCTTTCCATTGTGTCAATTAGTTGAACCCAAAATAGGTTTTTTTTTAAAGTCCCTTGTGGTTTTAATAGCTCTACTTGACTATTTTTTGCCTCAATTTTATTTTTTTTTACATTTTCAATAGTATCTTATTTTTCCAAATACATGTAAAGATAGTTTTCAACATTCATTTTTCTAAGATTTTGTGTTCCAAATTTTTCTTCCTCCCTCCCTTATCTCCCAATCTACTTGTCCTTAAAACCAAATCAAATTGGCTTTCATTGAATGACCAACAAAAACCCCAATTCAAATCTCTCTAAGTCATTATTTAGATTTTGATGAGTGAGAATGAGTGTAAATAGCAATTGTTTCCTCTTCTGGACAGAAACTCTGAAGGGTCTTCCTTCCCCAGATATCTTTATGATGGTCAGTTGATCTGTCTTTTAGCTCAACTCTTACCTAGTCCTCAGTCATTGAATGGGCCTGGCCTTAGACAAACAGACCTAGGAAAAACTTTAATTTAGAAGAGTCAAGATCACCTCCACCTCCAAGGCTTGTCTATGGACTTCTGTGACTGAAGGAGAGAGACTGACAACTTTGAATGGCTAGCCTTATTTTTATCTAATTCAAGGGCAAGTCAAAACAGTAACCTTTTGGTATCATTGTTCCTCTTGGAGAATGAATATCGAATGGCTATGACAGCATATACAACAGCCACACCCCAGTAAAACTATTTTGGCAGATGCATCAAAACAGGTCCAAAGTAACCAAAAGAAATCAAATCCATCAATGAGTCAGAGGGATGTCTATCCCAAGCATATGAAGACTTCCTCTGACAAAATGGGTAGAGGAAATTATTGCAGTGGCTACACCGGAGGCTAAAACTGGCACTGTGGAGCGCTTAAAGCTTAGTCAGACATTGAAGATGACTTTGTGCAGCTCTGCCTCACTTAAATCCAATTCACAAGCAAGTCAAGACATCACCCCCATGATTGATCCTCTTAGAAAATGATGGATAAATATATATACATGTATATGCATACACATAGGTACATATTTGTATGCATATATACACACATATTTAAGTGTGTATATATGTAATATATATACATACATAAACGCAAATACATAAAGCTTTTTCCTTCTTAACGTAAACACATAATTTAAACTTCATGAAGAAAAGTTCTTAGCTTCAAAGCTAAAAAGACTTCCAGTTTAGGAGGAAAATTTAGGACTTGTCACATGAATGATAATACCCTAAAAGGATACCCAAGTAATTACTCCACCTGTGTCCTAAAAAAGAAAGAAATCAGAGTTAGGCAGGCTTTTCTAAGTCACTAATGATCTAAAATCTGTCACTTCACTAACAGTTACAAGATCAGAATTTTGATTATATATCATCCTACAAGAGATTCTGGTAGGTCTGATCTTCAAAAAATCACCATGTTAGTATTTATTGAATCAACCTCAGACAACTAACATTTGTAAAGTCTGAGGAGAGTTCCAAGTCCCAAAGATAAGTCTCTTTTATCTCACATTCATGCCATTCCTACATGTTGGATTCCCACTTCTTGAACCTTTTCACTTTATTTCTGGACCTAAAAAATAGAAAATGAGAAACAAGCATTGTCTTCAAATAAATTAAGTTGCACCTTGAAACATTAGTCTCAAAGTTTTAAATATGGCATGACAAGTTTTCTTCATGGTGCAGTAGAAAGAATACCAAGTCAACAAGCATTAGTTTAGTGCCTCCTATATGCTAGACACTATGCAAAGCTCTGGGAATAAAGAGAATAAAAAAAAATTGTCCTTGCCTTTAAGGAGCTCACGGTCTAATAGGGAAGGGGCAGACAACATGCAAACAACTATATAAAACAAGATATAGACAGGATAAGTCATAGATAATCTCAGAGGGAAGTCACTAGCATTGAGGGGGATAGGGAAAGCCTTTTTGTAGAAGAGTTTAACTGAGACTTGAAAGAAGCCAGAAGACAAAGAAAGGAGAGAATTTCAGAAGCAAGGGATAGCTAATGAAAAAGTACAGAGATAAAAAAAAATGGATTGCCTTGTGCAAAGAATAGTAAGGAAGTCAGTGTCCCAAAATCCTACCATACATTCATGGAGTAAGGTGTAAGAAAACTGGAAAGGTAAGAAGGGTCCCAGATTATGAAGGGCTTAAAAAGTCAAAAGTGGATTTTACTGAATATGTGAATGACATCATGGGACCCGAGTTAAGATCACTTTAGCAGGTGAATGGAGGAAAGAAGTAGGTTGACTCCTGAGGTAGAAAGACCAAGCATAAAGCCCTGCCCCAAAGTAGCAGTATCAGAGGAAAGAAGGAAGGTGTTATATAGGAGAGATGTCACTAAAGTAGAATGAAAACCAGATCAGAAGTCAAAGAAACCAGATTCTGTTCTTGTCTCTATCTCTCTGGTGAGATATTTTGCCTCTTTCTGCCTCCATTTCCTTATCTATAAAATGAGTTGCTGGGACAAAAGATTTATAGCATGTTCCAGCTATAACATTCTTTAATCCTCTGGACTTTTTCATGGGACTTGAATATTTCTCCTTAATTTACTATTTAAATCCTTTGGTCTCTCTGTTCTCTTACTCTGGCATTATTCCTTCTCTCTCATTTGTCTTATTCTTGGTATTTGTCTTACTTGTCGTTTGAGAAGCTCCAGTGTGTTTTTTCCTTCTGCACATCACTCATATGCTGAACTTTCTTCCTGTTTGCTGAATTTGTAAGTGGCTGTGCAGAAAGAGTATCTGATAGAAGAAGAATGGATTGATGACTTGCCATTCATTTGGCAGGTGAATGTCAAATTGTTGCATCTCGCTCAACTGTCTAAGGACTCTGCCACAGAGGGCAGACAGCCAGTTCACTTAGGAGTGAAAGAAAAATCTGCTGTAATTAGTGTCAACTAATGGCTATAGGTCAATCTCCTAAGAAAAATTATCCTGTGCATCCCAATTTGGCTTTTGAGAGCTTGTCCACATTATCAGGCAAGTCTCCTCCATGGCTGAGCTAAAGTAGTTTGCATCATCTCTATCCTCAGTAATCCATCCCTTCACAGAGTCTATTCCAGATGAGTTTTGTGAGACTGATGCAGTAAACTTTAATATGGCTGAAATGTTTTCCCTCAATAAGACTAATGTTACAGGAGTCTATAAAGATGCATAGTAATTGATGGGCCTTTGGTAGATGAAGTTTAAATAATGATTGAGTTTCCTGACTGCCTTTAGGAGTGGACATCCCATCATTTACAGCACACAAGTGAATCTATGCTCTGGCAAGATCTTACTAATGGTCAGGTACAAAGAATGAGAGCATTTCATTTGGAGCAGGCCCAGACTTTAAATGAAGGCACAATGAAAAGAATTTGATGAATGGCAGGGATATTTCACAAAGTTCTAAATTCCTGATCCTTAGAGAAACTCATCCAGCCATGATTCAGAAGCCATAAAAACATAAAGGAATGTTTCACCTGTGTCCAAAAGATTTATATGGAATTTTAATAGTGGAAAAGGGCAGAAGGAATAAGCTAAATAATAGAATCATAGCTGATAATTATCAGTAATACTATGGCATTAGGTTACTTACCAAGGGAAGATTTGAATCATGTGTGAAGTCTGACAGCCAAATTTTCATTTCCTGGTACTAAACAAATCTCTAAGAAAATTCCATCCTAACTCAGTGAAGCAGAAAGCAAGAAGGTGCCAATAGTTTCAGCTGGAAGACTGTTAATGTCTATATAATGCATCTGATGTTGGCCAAAGCCCTCTCTTTATTTTGAATAATAAAGTCATTAAAAATAATGAGGTGATTTCTATTTAAAAAAAAAAATCTTGGAATCAATCCTTTAGATTCACTACTGCCATTCAATTTGAGAAGACTGAAATGGAGCCAAACAATCCAGAAACAGGAGTTACTAGATGTGGTAGAAGGAGAATTGGCCTTGGAAGGCTGAAGGGATCCAAGTTCAAATCCTTTTTCAGCCACTTATAAACTGGGTAATCCTAAACAAGTTATTTAACTTCTCAGCCTTACTTCCAAATTATCAAACTGTTCTTAGGTCTCACTTTTTAAAAATGCAGGCTTTGAAGATAGTGCCATTTACCCCTGAAAAGGAGAGATAGATAGACAAAGTGAAAAACCAATAGAGATCCTATTAACATATTTGTTCTGAATAATTTGACTATCAGGAAAGAATTCTAGAGCTTAGACACAAAAGTCATCAACTCTCATTTTAAAATAGCAGCAAAAAAAAAAAAAATGGGGAAAGGAAGAGTAGTAAGAGAAGAAATTGAATGAGAAAGGGGAAAAGAGGAAGAAAAGGGAAGAGGAAAAGGAGTAGAAAAAAGGAACAAAAGAAGAAAAAGAGGAAGGCTAGTAGTAGTAATTATTGTCATAGTCATTGTCCTCATCTTCCCTGGAAAGTATATTTATATCAAAGTTCACAATATAGTACCCATTAGCAACTGTAATCTTTATATTTATTGCTAATTGGCATAATTAAACTCCCTATTAGATGGCTTTGGAAACTCAAACAAACATATAAATTCTGATATCAGGAAGCAATTTCTATAGTACCAGTACAGGTTACACAGAGTCAACTGCCCAAAAGTAAGAATTTAAGTAACCACTGTCATCATTTTGATTAAAATAAAAACAAGATGTTTTGGAAGCAAATTATCTCTCACCAGTACACAGAAGATCAACTCAACTAAGGCAATAAGCACAAAAAAACTTCCAATCTGTTTTCCTTGCCTTTCCTCAGAACAAGTAAAAAAAATTGATTGTAAGCATTATGTATAGTTTTTCACTTTCACTTACTGGCTAAATTTTCAAATACCAATTCCTTCTACTACACAATTCCCTCTGTTTCTCCAGTTTCCCAGACAAATATAACATTCTTATTCCCTCCCCACTCTCAGCCTAATTAATGCTTTTGGTATGAGAAGATTTTTCAACATTTTCAAATCCAAAATGATGTAGAAAATGTTGGAAAAACCCTATGTCCTTCAAGTTATTTTTTTGGAGGGAGAAAGGAATGACCAGACCTGTGATTTAAATCAACAATGTAAGATACTTGTGATATGGAAATATGTTTCATTGGCATAGATCAGCAACTTATCTTTAACTGGAAATCTTAGAGAATTACTAGGAGCGTTGATAGGTTGGTTACATGACTTGCCTATTGTTCCACAGCTTCAACCTAGATTTTCCTGACTTCAAAACCATCCCTTTATCCATTATCAATATACCACACTGCCTCTTCAAACTAATAATATAGCAAAAAAAAAAAAAAAAAAGAAAGAAAGAAAGAAAGAAAGAAAGAAAGAAAGAAAGAAAGAAAGAAAGAAAGAAAGAAAACTGTTCCTCTC
>MU174328.1:24813919-24832420 GCA_016696395.1 Antechinus stuartii
GATCTATATTCTTAAAGGGTTGCCTAAAACACTGAGAGATTTGATGATTTGCTCAGAATGACACAGCTAATGTCAGAGAAGAGATTTGAATTCAGGTCTTCCTGGTTCTGAAACTAACTCTTTTTTCATTAAGCCTCTCTCTTTCTCTCTCTCTCTCTCTCTCTCTCTCTCTCTCTCTCTCTCTCTCTCTTTCTCTCTCTCTGTCTCTCTCTCTCTCCAATAGAAGTTTTAAATTATTGCCACTTTCTATATCCATGATATGCACTGAGACAAATGGCTAAGACCTCAACATTTTCTAGTACAGCTAATTAAGATATTATAAATTAGAATTAGCAAGTAAGTTAGAATTAGCAAGTGAAGCTAATCAAAATTATGAGAACTGCGTAGTGATAAGAAACAGAAGTTAGTGAAAGCTATTTTCTCCTTTCCTCCCATCTCAAGTTTGGGCCCGTAAACATAACAACATCAAGGTTTTGTCCACCAAATGAGATAATATTTGTAAATAATTTAGCACAGCATTTGGCACATAGTAGGTATTTAATCAATGCTTGTTCTTTCTTTTCCCCCAGCTTGAACAGTTATGCAAATACTTACATATGTACATACTTCTATATGTATATTATATATATACATGCCTATATATACATATATATACATACACACATACATGTAGATCTTACTAAAATCTCTATGTCCCCATATAAAGGCCAATGGTTTTGAAGCTTTTAGGATTCCTTGATTGATACATAGTGACTGCCAAGTAAATCATGTCACCAAAGAGTTGTCAATAAGAAAAAGTAAGATGGGTACAATGAGAACACACATACAAACACACAAATGAACTAGCTTTCCAAATAGTCTAAGTCAAAACCATCCCCATTCCCCCTTACTCTTAAGCCAAAAGTCTTCCAGCTCTATAGCATTTGTTATTCAAATTTATACAGTCAGTCCCTAAATATGTATAAGAATCTGGCAGGAATCGTGAAGCCTGTTGCCTTTACTGAGTCCAGGCTACAGTATATGAAGAATCATCAAACAGCAATCACTTTTACAAAAGCAAGTCATCAAGCCAGTGGGACTAGCCAGCTGCTAGTATTCCACCATCACATGTGAGAGCTTGGCAGAGTAGAAGGAATTTTTAAAGACTGATTACACATTCTTTTTCATTGGTGCCTTGTTTGTAATATTTGTTTGTCCCCATCGGGTGCCAAAGTAGGTGATATAAAAAGATGTATGAATAATGTAAAGGACAGCTCAGTAGTCATCAAAGAGAGTCTCCCTGCCTGTGACGCAGAAACCATGGAGGGCAGAAAGAATAGATTACAGTGAACGGTTTTAGAAATGCTTATCCTCGCTCAGTTTTCCTTCATTAAAGACTAAAGACATCAGTGAGTTTGAAGGAAGAAGCACAAATGGAATCGTCATAGGGAAATAGAGAAGGTCCTCATACAAGAATCCAAGGAGTATCAGATGGAAAGGCCTGGTGTCCAATAATAGGGGCCTGATTAAAAGTGTGTGTGTATGTGTCTGTGTGTCTGTGGGGGGGGGGGGGGCCGGGGGGGGGTATATTAATGCAGTATAGATCAACCTATAGGAAAAATACCAAGAAATCTGGGAAAACTTCAATAAAATAATACAAAGGAGGAAAAGCAGAACCCAAAGAATAAAGTATATTTTCACTTCAACAATAGGAAAGGGAAAAATGAACAAGAATGAGTGTACAGAGAATCCTAATGAGCTCTTAAGGGAAGTATCCAAAAAATTGTTATGATGTTTTGTGTGTTTAAATCAATTAATTTAAATGGAAATAGTTACTACAAGAGCTCTGTTGTTTATATTGATATCTATGGACTCACAGTTCTGGAGCTGCAAGGGATTATAGAAGTGATCTATTTCCATCCCCTCATTTTACAGATGAGGAAACTGAGTCCCAGAAAGAATACATGACCTGCAAAAGGTCACAAAGAGGAAGCATGGGATTTGTCCAGAATCACACAGTGTCATAGACAGTATTTCAGATCAGATTCTATACAGAGTTCAATTTTCTTTCCAATACCTCTTTATGTTAATATTTTAATAAAACATTAAAAGGATAAGATATGGGTGGGGAAAAGAGAGAAAGAAAGGAACAGATCTAAGATCAGACTTAAAGGAGTTTATTGGGAAGACGATCCAAAGAGATCTACCAATGAAGGACTTTCACTTCTTTTCACTACACTAGCTACTCTGCCCATCTGAATATTGAACAAGAGGATTAAATTCAGTTGATCTTATTCTTACCTCTATGAGGTATGAGGGGGAAGGTACTGCCAACTAAGAGTCTAAGAAGCTTTACTGTAAGAGGTGGGAGTGACTTGGGCTTTAAAATTTAGTAAGAATTCAAGAGTGAATCTTCTAAATTCAATGTAATTGAAAGGAAAAGAGAGAGTTTTTGGTGAAATTGGGGAAATTATTTCAGTTCTTTAGTAGCCATTTAACTCCATCCTTTTGGGGGGAAAAAAAAAGTCTACTCTTGGGAGAATAGCCTGAGGGTACAAGTACAAAATTAAAATATAAAGACAGAATCTGGAAGGGACTGGGACAGAAGCAAGATCGTAGGTTAAAAATCAACATAAAAACCCACTGATGATGTATCACCAGGAAATATCATTACTGAAAAAAAAAAAAAAGCTCTCCACTGAGACTAGCAAACTGAGAATTTACTCAAACCTGTGAACAGGAACCTCCACAAGAAAGAAATCAGCCACAGCTGATGACAAGGAGAAGTACGACAAAAAAGCTATATAGGCAGCACAAGGCATTGTGCTGAGACTGGAGTGCTTTTACCTAGTTGCTGGTTGTCTTTCTTTAACATAGAACAATTCTTTGGCCCCTTGTAATTTCTGCCTCTGGGACTAGTTCCATCTCCTGGTGCACCATAGAACAAAGTTGAAGCTCTCTATCAGATGGCATTTCTACAAGTACTTGAAGACAGCTACCGTTTCATTTATTTATATCTTCCTCTTTCTATGATCAAACTTGTTGAAAAAAAAATATTTATCTATCTCTTCTAGAAAGGCTTTCCTGATTCCCCTGGATTAGCAGCCATCTTTCCTTCCTATTTCACATAATACTTTGTTTTGTAAGTTTTCTCCAGGCAATAAGCATTAAGTGACTTGCCTAGACTCACACAGCTTTCATAAAAGATTTCATAGAATATAAAGTCCTTGAAGGTAGGTACCATCTCACTTTTGTGTTTACATCTCAGCATCTAGCACAAGATATCCAGCACATAGCCAACACTTAATGAAAGTTGATTGCTTGATTGATTGATTGAATTACAGCTACTAAATGGTAAATTCCTAGAGGATAAGGACTTCATCTTAGATATACTTTGTATCTCTCTCCATTGCCTAGGACAGTGCTCTACACTTACTCTACTCAGAGTCTCCATTACTATTGTTACAGATCATTAAGAGCATCATTCATGGATACTTAACCTTTTTCAAAAGAGGTTTAGAATCCTTAAATTTTTCATATTGTTGTCACATCCTTCACAAACTCTCCTTGTTCAGAAATCAAAGGCTTGATCCAATTTTCCAAGTCCCAGGTTAAGAACTGATGCTGAACATTATACCCTTCATTTGGCATTCCAAACCCTCCATTTCTTAGCCCCAACCTGCCTTTGTAGCCTAAACTCGCAATTCTTCTCTCCATGATTTCTCCACTCCTTTTAATCTAGATCACCCACTGTCCCCTAACTAGGTCTTAAACTTATCATATCCACACTTCACATATTACATTCCCTCAAACTGCAATGCCTTTCTTCTCCATCTCTGCCCATCAAATTTTGATTAATCTTTAAATCCCATCTTATCTCATCTCCTCTGTTAAACTTATTCTGACCACTCAAGCCAGAATTCAATTCAATTCAATGAACCTTTACTAAACACAGCACATAGTAAGTGCTTAATAAATGCTAGTGACTGTCCTTTTATGTGCCAGACACTATGCTAGTCACTGTATATATAAATATTTTTTAAAAGTCTAAAGAACATGCATTGTCCTGGAGCGAAGGTATGTTAGAGTTGGCTCATACTGACTTAGAACAATCAACTATTAAATTTTCAGTGAGAGAACTTATATCTCTTTGTTATGCTATAACTATATACTACAAATCAGGATTTTATAATTTTGGTGGTTGTCTAGAATTAAGCAAGTGATGGAGAAAACATTGATAACAGATTAAGTTTAAAAAATGTATCCTATGCACATTTTCCTCCAAAAGGCCAGTTGTTAAACATTTCCTAGTACAAAGTGATCGCTACATGGATACAATATGTACTCCCTTCCTCAACCAAATTCCAAAACATTTATTATCTGTATTGTTGGGTGAACTTTTGCCCTTTCTTTCAAGGAAAGAGGACTCCACACCCGTTTCCAATCATCCTTATGCTATGTTGCTTTCACTATACTCTTCAGTCCCACTCATCCACCATCCCTCCCCATCTTGGAATTTGGAACCCTAGGACCTGAAGAGTAAAAGCTCGGATAGTAGCTCAAGAAGATGATCTTCTGGAACCAATCCTTGCTGTCTTTTCCCAGATATTTTTACACTTTACAACTGATGGTACTCTGTTCCCAGTTTCTCATTTTCACTTTATGTCTAGTCTTCCCCCATTAGAAGTTAGACTATTCAAGGGCAGTCACTCTACTGTTTATTTGTATTTAAATCCCCAGTTGTTAGCATAGTGTCTGGCACAAAAGCTTAATCTCCCTCTCACTTCTCATTATTCACTTGCTTCCTCCTTAGTTATAATCAACCTCAGTTACCTGTAGCCCGCTATTTGTTTAATGAATTTACCATTTGGAAGTAAACACATCTTTTATCTATATCCCTTTTAAACATGGTAGCTCTGTCATTTTGCCTTTATCTACCATGTGTTGCATTGCTTATAACACATAATGCTGTGACTTCAGAAAGAACATCTTGGAGTTTGAGAACTTACAGAGTCCCTATAAGGAATAATGATGAGCGTCTCCATGAGAGAATTGCTATCTTCCCTTTGCTCCCAAAACACTGACATTAATGTCTTCCCCTCTACCACTGGACAAGGAGCTCAGTGAATTCCTTCACTTGTACCTGCCTTGTCTCTCCAACTAGACTGCTACATTGGAACGATCTAATTTATACTTTTTCTGCATATCCCACAGTACTTAACCCAGTGCTTTGCCACTAGTCTGCATTCTGCAAGTGTTTTTGGATTGAAGTACCATGCTGTTGTTTGTGGTAGACTTTCTTTTTTTTTTTTTAATTTAATTTTATTTAATAATAACTTTGTATTGACAGAATCCATGCCAGGATAATTTTTACACAACATTATCCCTTGCAATCACTTATGTTTCGTTTTTTCCCCTCCCTCCCTCCCCCCCACCCCCAAGATGGCAAGCATATCCTAGATACAATACGTATTTGCAGAACCGAACAGTTCTCCTGCTGCACAGGGAGAATTGGATTCAGAAGGTAAAAATAACTCGGGAAGAAAATCAAAAATCAAATAGTTCACATTCATTTCCCAGTATTCCTTCTTTGGATGTAGCTATTTCTGTCCATCATTTATCCAATGAAACTCAATTAAGTCTCTTTGTCAGAGAAATCCACTTCCATGTGATAGACTTTCTTTACCACTGTATCTCCTTCCTCTCTCCCATCTTCTTACTTACTCTCTTCACAGGCTTCTTTCTATACACTTGGCTGCCTCTTTTGTTAATAACACCAGGCAATTTTCCCGGAACTATCCCTGATGTAGGTGATGTTTTCTTCTTCCAAATTCTCTTAACTCTAATCTTCTTCTGTTTTATGCTCCTGTATCAGCAGCAGCACCATTGATATTTGGTATAGGAAAATTGGATAAAGGAGGTAACAAGCAAGGGATAGATTTAAACTTGATGGGTTTTCTGAACCTATCTTTACAGTGAATATTAGATCAAGCAAACCCTAGAGATTCTCTATGATACCAAAGGAGCCAAAGTTTATACATTTGTACCACATGATAGAGAAAAGACCAATTTTGACCCAACTTTCCCCAAATTATTATATTTGGGGATTTTGCCTACAAAATTAGAATTATCTCATCTTTCCACTCAGGGTACTTTCTCTGGCTATCCCCTATACTTGAAATGTTCTTTTCCAGAGAGGGAGGGAAAAAAAAGGGAGGACCCTACACCCATCTCTGCCTTCTGACTCCGCCAGCTCCCTTCAAGTTCCAACTAAAAATCCACCTTCTACAGGAAACTCTTCAGAACCCCTCTTCATTCAAGTGCCGCCTCCTCTCTGTTCCTTAACCTGTACATAGTTTGTCTTTTACACTATT
This sequence comes from Antechinus stuartii, assembly GCA_016696395.1. Taxonomy (NCBI): domain Eukaryota; kingdom Metazoa; phylum Chordata; class Mammalia; order Dasyuromorphia; family Dasyuridae; genus Antechinus; species Antechinus stuartii. Next base: position 24,820,273 of record MU174328.1, read on the forward strand.
GTTTTCATGTTGTCTCCCCCATGAGACTGTGAGCTCTCTGAGAACAGGAATTGTCTTTTACTTTTCTTTGTATCCTTAGTACTCAACAACATACTAGCTAAGCTATATCACACTAAGCTGTTCCACATATATTACAGTTTTCCACTATCAGATAAACAAACAAATAAATGAAATTCTCTGTAGATATGAGTAACCAACTCAATTTGCAGTAATAGCCTTCATCTTACTGAAGGTGTTTTATGATGTGAAACTGGCCCTTGGCCATCAAATGCACAAATCTACTTGCAAAAGCTGATAAAGATGGACAAAATGCCTTAACAAAGAAATTTAAAAAAAAAAAAACTTTAAAAGGACACGGACTTTACGAATAGGAAAGCAAACATGTTTGTTCAAGAAGAAAAAAAAAGTGGGGAGAGGGAAGGTTCAGCTCCAAACCTACTCAAGAAATTATCAAAAAATAATTCATATACCCCTATGTCTAAAAATACAGCTCTTGAGAATTTGCCAAGGTTAATGAAGCCTGTGGTTATCTGCTGAGTAAGTGCTGGTCATGCAAGTTAAAGCTGCCTGGAGGCAGATTCAATTTATAGGTCCAATTTTTCTAAGAGTCAAAAGAAAGAAGAAAAAAAGAAAAGAAAAATGTTTGCAAAAGAACAGCAATCAAATAGCAGCCCTGAACAAGAAAATGGAAGTCAGGTGATCTAATTTTAAAAGAAGGAAATAAAAATAAGGACTCTTTTGAAAGGACTACTGGAATGGACCGCAAATTTAATGGACCCTAAAATATGCGAATTATTCAATATGCCCTTTTATTTCTTCTCTCCCTCTCTTCTCCTTTTAATGTTTTATTCAATTCAGTTCAATTTAGCAAGCATTTATAACCATCTTCTATGTCCTGGGACTTGGAATACAAAGACCAAAAAATAAAAATAAGTCCTTTCTAGATCTCCACTCTATCATTCCAGGCAACTGTTTAAAAAGAAAAAGACAAGTGGAAAAGTTACTGAACTGCTGGGCTTTAAGTGAGTTTGAATTCTACTTCTGACACTTACTACCTGTGAGAACCTAGTCAAGGTTCTTATTTTCTTCACCTATAAAATGGGGATTATGATATGACCTACTCCTCTAGATTTTCATAAGGATAAAATCAAATCATATTTGTAGGGTATTTTGCAAACTTGAAAATGCTTGAAATTTTTAGTCATTATTATAAAGAATTTTTTTCAAAATACAACTCTTCTCCAGTCCTCACTCCCTTTTCCCCCCGCTAACCCATATCTAAATCCAGAAGAAGCCCCTTGGTGGCTTCACCTGCACTCAGTTCTCCACCAGTGATCTCAAGGCACCTAGAAGTCAGTATCCCCAAGTCAATAAGTATTTGAGCGGGGAAAGATTTCTTCTTTTTCTTGGCACTATGGTTTACACAAGAGCCATCACACTCACACCGCACAGATTTACAAATATATATACACTGGACAGAAGTACTTTAAATAAAATGTAGCATGCCTCTGAATTGTCAAGACTTGTTTGGCCCACTTTATTTCTTCCTCAAAATCAATACTGCCCATTCTCAGAGCATGCTCCCTGTCTCATTAAGTTTATCAACAACACTCAATGATACTTAGTCTTTTGCAGTTGTTTACTGACTGGATTTCAGTACATCTTATCCTAGTCCTTCAAACCTTTGGGCCATGACAAGAGACGATTTTTTATCTACATTTGGAGATGCCCTAACTTAGTTTGGTATTATTCTAAACACATCTCTCTAAGGCTTACTACATTCCCTCCTCCTTTTCCCACCCTTTCTCGCTTTTAGGATCGGTACATAAATTGTAAGAATCATTCATAATCCACATTGATGTTTCATCTTACTCTTTTTGTGCCATGTTTTTTGTTGACAGAGACTGGTGTGTTCTCTATTCTTCTTGACAGTGATGTATAAACAACCCTATTTCCACTGAGGCTGAAGGGCTAATGTTGACAGGTATTGAAAACAATTTCAAAGTACAGGATTGAGTCTCATTTGGAAGGAATATAGGGAGACTTTCAAGTTCTAACTGGACCTTTCTAGCACATTACTTGCCACTGCAGGCTCACTAGGAAAAGTCTGTAGACGTCATTAATGGAGTCTGCTGAATGAGCTTCTGAGACCTCAACTCACACAGCACGCTGATACAAAATAATCTGGTTACTATTCAACTTTGTTTCAGAGGACCCAGAGACTTTGGCCTCAGGGAATGCCCCCCACAGCTGACCTTGACTTCTATGCTTTCATTAATGTTATACTTTTTAATCAAAAAAGGTAATATATAAATAGAGAATGCTCTTGGCTGGTTTCAGTGGGTAATTTGGTCCTCAGACATACATATTGGTCAGCTAGTTTAGTTTTCTTACAGATAGAGACATTTATTATTTTAAAGAGCTTTGGCCATCTCCTGGCAAATTCACAAAGTCATTCTTACTTACCAACTATTTTCTCTGATGTTTTCTTTTATTTTGGTCTATTTTTATTTGTTTTGCAGAGAAATCTGTAGGAACTATGTGGGTTTCTTCTTAACTCTTCAGGGACCACTGATCATTCTTCTCCTCTATCCTTCAAAGTGATTCCTCAGTAATTCCAACCTTCTGGCAACCAGCATGGAAATAAAAGGAATCTTAGAGATGTCCAGCCCAATCATCTCATTTTACAGATGGGAAAACCAGGGACCAGAGAAGGATAGTCTCCAAACAAAGCAGGAGGGACAAGGTAAGAGAAATGGAGGAAAAGTCATTTAATCTATGTAACGTTGAATTTCCTCATCTCTTAAAAACAGATGAAAAATTCTCATTTTATCTACTTCACACATTTGTTGTATGTATCAAAACCAATTCTATAATGTATATCAATTCTTTATAAAATATATTAATCTATCAATTATTTATTTAATTAAATATTATATATATAATATCAACTACTATATAAATGGTAGTATGTAATGGGCTGAGACTTGAGTTGATGCACTGAGGTAGTTGGGGTTAAGTGACATGCCCATGGTCACACAACCAGGAATTGTTAAGTGTCTGAGGCTGGATTTGAACTCAGGTCCTCCTGACTTCAGGGCTGGTGCGCTACCCACTGAGCCATCTCCTCCCCTCCTGACCTCAGTGCATCAACTCAATCCTCAGCCCATTACATCAAGCTTATATATTAATAGGGTATGGTCCAATTACTATTTAGCCTCATGTGCTTGGGACCTCAGTGCATCAATTCAAGCCTCAGCCCATTACATCTAAAAAGGTCGTTGCAAGGGCAAAAGCAAACAGTCTCTCTTCCCCTTCCTTTTCCACTCCCCTGCCTCCACCCACCAAAATCGTCATTTCCTATACAACACATCAGGACTTGCACAAAGAGTGGGCGGGAGCCATTCTTTCTCCAAGCTTATATATTAATATAGTATGGTCCAATTACTATTTAGCCTCATGTGCTTGGGACCTCAGTGCATCAACTCAAGCCTCAGCCCATTACAGTAGTAGTGGTAGCAATATCAGTAATAGTAGTAAATTACCATTTAATAACTAGGAAAACTTAGGAGCAGGAAAGATCAAGTCCTTGGCAATACCATGGTAACTGGAAAAGTTAATTTTTGATCATTTTTCATCTCTCTTTGTGGATCCTTCTTAGATAACAATAACAACAACTAACATTTATTTTTTATTAAAGCTTTTTATTTTCAAAACATATGCATGGATAATTTTTCAACATTAACTTTTGCAAAACTTTGTGTTCCAAATTTTCCCCACTTCTCCCCACCCCCTCCATAGATGGCAAGTAATCCAATACATGTTAAGCATGAACAACTAACATTTATACAAAGCTTTAACTTATGCAAAGCACTTTACATATATCTCACTTCATCCTCCCAACAATCCTGGGGAAAAAGAAATTATTATTATCCCCATTTTACACATAAGAAAATTTAGACTAGGTTAATTGTCTTGCCCAAGTCGTCCAGGTGATAAGTATCAGAATCTGAACTCAGATTTTCCTGACTCCGTATTCTCTGACCACTGTAGCATTCTAGGCATTCAAATGCTCTTACCAATTCCTCAAACAGATGAAATGCCTAACCATTACCATTCACTCCAGTGCCCTGAAAAAAATGTCCAATACAATAAAATCATTTCTCTTTCCCTCTAACAAAACTCCTGATACCTCAGTGGAATCTCAACTAGTCATTGGGAAAAAAATCTGATTAAAATAATCCATGATGAAAAATGCTACAAATAAAGATTTAATGGCTCTGAATCCAGATTGAAGCATAGTTTTTTCTTTTTCTTTTTTTTTTTTTTTTTTTTTTTTTGATTTTTGTTTTGTTTTTGTTTTTTGCAACATGAATAGTGTGGAAATATGTTTTGCCTGACTTCATTTGTATTGTGGATATAGTATTTCTTGCCTTTTCAATGAGCAGGGAAAAGATGGAGGAGGGAAAGAATTTGGAACTGAAAATTTTTTTAAAAATTTAAATCCATATTGAGGTATAAATACTGAGGTAAAAATAATCCCCCTTGATTTTCCCTGAGGCAAATACATTTTTAAAGTAGATAGTTTATTGTGCAAGTGAATATTCCAGATTAGTGGGTTCAGAGAGTATGGCAATTCTACTTGGGACAAGACTCTTTTCTCCAGTTACCTGAAATAAAACCATATAGGCATATGTTTCTGCTAATATGTAAGAACAATGCCAGTGTGCAGCCCCCAGAATTGGCTGAACAAGAGGCACTCTAAGTAAATACAGATAATAATCAGCCTTCAATATGAAGGGAAAGAACTAACACTGACAAACCCCCAAAATATCAATGTCAGCCACAAACTAAAAAATACTTGGTTTTTTTGTTTGTTTGTTTTGTTTTTTGCCACACCTACTTATATAAACAAGTAACAGTGCTGTCAGTGTCCTATCATCTTTGAACTCAGAAAATAACAATATATATTATCTAGGTTATATTCACATGTTTTATGATCTCTCTATATAGGAATATCATGTAGTTAATATCAATCAACAAACAGCAAATTACAATAGATTACACTTGGATTGATACTTCAGTTCTCAACTTAATATGTTGACATCTAAACTCAGTTTACTTGCCATTTTGTATTTGTTTGTTTATCCACTAATATGGCCATATTAGAAAAAACTAGGGACCTGGAGTTGGTTCAAACAAGTCTTAAGACTTTGAGGCTCAGATGCTTAGATGTAAAATGAGAATAAAAATGTCCATAGTACCTAGTAGTAGACTTTTTATAAGTATTAAATTAAATAATGTAAACAAAGTATCTTGGTGGTTTAAAAAGCATTATGTAAATAGTAATTATTATGCTCCATATCAATTTTGGAGAGAATTGACTAATTTTCATGAAATTGTAAATACCACTAAAGGCTGTGGAGGTAACATCATTAGTTTGATTTGTCATTCAGCTTGCCATCTTGAAACAAAATGGAGTCCAATAAAAATTTTCAAATGTGTATAGCTTTGATGATTTTTAATGTGTTTCAAAGACATTAGGTATACCAATGAAGTTTCTAGTAATTACAACATGTAAGTGAATCTATAGTTCACAGAACCATTAATTTAACTGTCCTAATTGTCTTTTTCACAAAACAAAGGGGTATAATTTTAAAACATTTGCCTTGCAAATAAAGAATTAAACCTGCTACCTTGACAAGCTAACAACCCTTAATGAAGATAACCACCATAAGTTAAATAAATGAACCATTATGTTGAAAACAAAAATGTCAAAACAGACACAATCTACTATTTTGAAGATTATTGATGGAGATCAGCCAAGTCATGGATATCATTATTATAATTTATCTTGTAACTTTTCATAATATTGTGCTAAAACTGTAAAAAAAATAATAAAGCAAGTTAGCAAGCATGATGCCTATAAAGAATTTCGTGTTTTCCAAACCAAAAAACCTGACAAGTGCCAATTTATTTTCTCCAGTCCAGGAAACTTCTCTCCACAAATTATTCTCAAAGTCATTATTAGTGTATAGGTAATTGCCCCAGCAGAGTGAACTCCTCTAATTTCAGAGCCTTCAAACCATGGCCAGAAAGAGCTCCAATTCTTGTTCCATCCAATTTTAAAACCACATGGCTCTTTCTCTCATCTGGCACCTACTCTGAAATTCTCCTGTTTCTTTCCCTTGCTTCTCAGACTTTGAGAGATGGAATCCTCAAGACACTTGCTTTTTTGCCTGTCTATTCCAAGTTAAAATGTTTGACTAGGAGGGAAATAGGAAAGCATTAAGTATCTGTTCCCCACCACTAATTCCATCAAAGATTTCTCATTATTCATGGCTGGCAGTTTAATTTTCTTCTTTCTCCTCTCCAAGAACAACTGTATCCTTAATTATTGACCTTCTCATTTTCCTAACACCACCACTTTTCCCTATATTTGCTATTCTCAAGATCTGCCTGCCATGTTATCTATAAATTTACTCAACTGGGAATAGAAAAGCTCTCTTGAAGTTTCTTGCCCTCTAATACCTGTTTGAAAAATCTTGCACCTTAGATTCCTAGAGCTAAGAGGCTCACCCAAATAAAGAATTTGTGGACAGCTTGAATCTTTGGGCACCATAATTACTGAACTCAAACTTGATAAGTCATGTTTTCAGTTACTTCAGCTTATCACAGGTTGATTCAGATGAGGAAAGATCCCTTGACTGAATTACCCACAGAGTTCCCCTAGTCAAGCATCAGATCCTTATATTCAGGTGACTAAGAAGTGATGTCAAAAGCATCAGCTACTAGTTTCCTGAGCCAAAATTCTGCAGGATTATTTTAAAGTGTTATATGATGAGCAAAGAACACAATGTTCACAATATATAAAGAAAACAGTATCAGAAGAAGAAAATGTGACTTTAGAAGTTTAATGCTAAAGAATGCCTACTCACTCCCTCTTAGAAGAGAGATAGTGGATTATAGTACATAATGATGCATATATTATTGGATGTGATCAATCTGTTGGTTTGTTTTACTTACAGGTATTCTTTGTTACAAGAGAGTGTTCTATGCTAGAGAGAGAGGTACTTCCATGTTATAGAGCCTCCATGCTAGCTAAATTCTCACAACTTAATCATGATAACAACATTTATATGGTATTTTAAGTGTTTCAGTGTGCTTGAATATATTATTTTTTGATCCTCAGAACAACCCTGTGAGATAGCTGTTACTACTATACTCATTTCATATATGAGAAATCTGAGGCTGAGAGAGATAGTCACACTACTTTCTAAGTGTTTGAAGCAAGGTTTGAAGCAGGAGTCTTCCTGACTCCATGTCCAGTATTTATCTGCTATATTACCTAGCTGCCTAATTAGGGATTTGTTTGAACTAATAAGCTATTTGCTCATTATCAAATGACAACAATGGTATTTTTATGCATCAATAAAGCCTTTTTAAAAAAAAAAAAGCCTCCCTAGACCATGTCCCCACAAGTGTCAGTGAACTAGTGAGAATTTCATAGAGAATAAGCCTTTTTTGGTCCCTTCCACCAACTCTAAAAATATTTTTTTAAAAATTGAAGATAGGTTGCCATTGCAAGTGTTTCTGCCATTACACTCTGGTATATCATCTTACCAAAGAATCTAGTTGGAAAAAAATCAATTTGTTTGAGTCACTGGACCTTAGTCCAATATTTAACCTGACTCTAGCCAAATTAAATTATATAAGCAACATTTTTTGTGAGAGATGCAAAATATTCAGTTATCTTCAATCCATTTTCTCTTCATTATAAAATGTCTAGCTCTAAGCTTCAAGCAGAAGTCCCCTAATAATGAAGGCAATTTCCTGAGCTTTGAAGTAAGTCCAGGAATAAGACATTTCCTCGACAATTTAATAGGAGATTCCAAACAAGAACATTTAACCAATCCATGATAATTCTAATAGAATTTATGAAGCTTAAACAAGTAAGATACAGACATAGGTACACATTTAGGGGATTCATCTAATGCCATCTAGAATGGGAACATTACATTTAGGGAGAAAGAGAGCAACAGATAGTGAATACCACTTGAGCAGTAGCACACTCACCCTTCTAATGTAATTAATCTTTGGGATGGTGACTTAGCTTAAATGAAGCTCATGCCCAAATGAGGTTCAGAAATAGGAAACACAAAACTGATAGATCAAGCTGAAGCTTCAGGATATGACTTCTGCCTTAGGAGCAGCACTTTGCTATTAGGAAGAATTTAGCTCATGGTGGGTATTTCTGCTGGAGCAGGAAATGGTAAACCATTCCAGTATCTTTGCCAAGAAAATCCTAAATGGGGTCACAAAGAGAAATGAAACAACTTAGCTATTACATTTCTGATAGACTGCAGTATTGAGATGGATTCAACAATGTTACCTGGAACTCTCGAGGGAAACAAAGTAGCCATAATAAGGACTTTCAAGAAAGCACAGTGATAAGCCTATACATTTCTGGGTTGTGTTTGCCATTTCCTGCCAAATAAAATGAAGGGAACATGTACATTCCTCAACTACTCTTGGTAGGAGGACCCTTAAACTTCCAGTACAGCTCTCATTTATAACTTCTGGAAAGTATGGTGAACTTTCATCATTTATTTTATAATAAATACTTACACATATTTGTTATGGGCCAGACCGAACCAAGAACATTACACATGATATATTATATGTTATAAAACAATATAATATGACATATTATACAGTACATATTAAATAACATTAATAATAATCATAACAGTTTTAGAACATAGGTCTAGGGTTAGAAGGAAAATCAGGGGCCACCCAGTCTAATTCCTTCATTTTCTATATGAAGAAACTCAGGTCCAGGAAGATAAGTGATTTGCCCAAGATCATAGAGGAAAATAATTGAAAAGATGGGATTTGAACTTGGGACCTCTGACTGAAGAGCCAACATTCTTTCCTCTGTAACACTCTGCCTTCTTTTTATTGTTGTTATTCAGTCTTTTTGTTCATGTTTGACTCTGTGACTTACATTTGGAATTTTCTTGGCAGAAATACTGGAGTGGTTTGCCCTTCCCTTCTCCAGTTCATTTTACCCATGAGGAAATTAAGGCAAACAGGGTTAAATGTCTTACCAGGATCACACGGCTAGTAAGTCTAAAGGCAGATTTGAACTCAGAAAGATGAATCTGACTCCAGGGCAGGCACTCTGGGCATTAAGGCATTGCCACCTAACTGCTCCACCACTTTTTTTTAAGGTTTGCTCAAGGTCTCAAAGTGCTTTCTTTCTACTTTAACATTTTCATCTCCAGTCTCTTGATCTATATCTTGCCACTGGATCAGATAGCTCTGGAGGGGAAAGTGAGGAAGGTAACCTTGTCCAGCCCTCCCTCACTTAAATCCAACTCACTTGCTTGTCGTGGCATTATCTCTGATATCATTGTCCTTTTCAAGAACAAACAATATTGACAAAAGAATTTCTTCACAAAAGCCCTATGAGATGAGTAATGCACTTATTTATTATTATTTTTTATATTTTAGTATTATATTTTACAGATGAGGAAACTGAAGATCATAGAAAAAGAATGTCTTGTCTTGCCCACTGTCACAGCTAGTTAAGTGATAGAGTCAAGATTCAAATTCATGTGTCCTCACTCCAAGTCCACTTAAGACCCCATACTGCCTACAGTATCCATTCACTAAAACTATTTCTCCCTAAGCAATCCACACTAAGTCACAAAGATCACAAAACAGGAAGAAAATCTATCACTCTTTGGACATAATAGGATTTTAGGTATTTGAAGATTGCTATCATTTCTTCTTAGTCTTCTCTTCCCCTTACTAAATTCCACAAGTTCTTTCAGACATAATTTTCAGACTTCTCACTATTCTAGTTGCCCTTTTCTTACTCCATCCTGGTCTGCAAAAATCTCTCTTAAATGTGCCATCTTGAAGCAAACACAAAACCTACAGGTATTCTGACTAGCAGAAAGAGCAATGGAAAGATTTCTATTTGGCCATTGTACCTAACGAGTCAACAATTTTTATTAAGCATTTAATGTGAGCCTTTTTGCTAGAGAAAGAGGAGCAATATGTAAGTAATGACAGCTTAAATTAGAAGTGAATATCATGAATATAGCCCCTGCCTCCAAAGCAAACTCCTTCTTTAGCCTACTTGATATATTTAAAGGTACTTGAGATGCTTAACTTGGATTACCACTTGGTTTGGGAGGGATTTTTTAGTTTTTTTAAGTGGGTTTATTGAGAAGTAATTGGGGTTAAGTGACATGCTTAGGGACACACAGCTAGCTAGTTAAGTGTTAAGTGTACATCTAGCTGCCCAGATTACTACATTTTTCAATTGCTTACTATTAAGCAGGCAGCTACTCTATGCCAGTCTCTGTTAGACACTGGGGATACAAAACCAAAAATAATAACATAGTCTTTGCCCTCCAGAAGCTTACTAGGAGGAAATAAGTATGCAAACAAGGAAATACAATATATATACAAAGCAAATTCATAGTAAATGATGGAGAGAGTAATAGTAACATAAAGAGCTCAGAATAGGACTCATGTAAACAATGGCACATGAACTGAGTACTGGAGGATGATAGTGATTTTCTAAAGCAGAGGTTGTAGGTCCTTTTGCAGATGTCGCAGTACAGATTAATTATTCTATAGCAGCATATGAGCAAATTGTTGCTAATGCTATCAAAGCGTGGGCTTCTTTCCACAATAAAGATGACAAGGGTGGGGTGTTCACAAAAATAACACAAGGGCCAAATGAACCCTTTGCTGACTTTGTGGAACGTTTGCAGACAGCTATCACAAGAACAAATGGAGAAAATGCAATAACAGACATTTTGATAAGGCAACTTGCTAAGGAAACTGCTAATGAGGTTTGCAGAAGAATTATACTAGGACTGCGCAAGGATGCTCCTTTAGAGGAGTTCATAAGATGCTGTGCCACAGTGGGCACAGATGCCTTTTATAGCCAGGCTATGATGCAGACTTCCCAAAATCCAAACATGGGAAGAAAAGAGTCCCTCCTGGCAAGGGACTTCCAGAGAGACTCGTAGATGCTTTCAGTGTGGAAAAGTAGGACATCTGAAAGCTCAATGGGAATGGGAAAACAGGGTGGGAGAACAAGACCCAATACCCCATGTCCAAAATGCAACAGAGGCTTCCATTGGGCCTCAGAATGTAGACAGATTCAGGGAAACGGGATGAGGGGCCCAGCCCCAGGATCCAAGGCAAAAAACACTTGGAGCATGATGGCAGCCAATGGTGTACCCAGAGAGTGCCTAGAAGTCCAGTACCCAGACATGACCAATCAGCCAGAAAGCCATATGATGGGAGAAGGGGATTACACAGTCAACCAGCCAGTATGCAACCTGATGGCAGAAAGTAATTACAATTGGAAAGAATAGAGCTGTATGCAGCTGGGACAACTGAGATACCCCCTGGAGAGGTGAAAGCTGTTTCTCTCCAGCCTATGGATCCCTTACCTCCAGGCACAGTAAGCTTGACCATTTCACCTCCTTTTTATATGTACAAAACAGTGTCCATCCATACACTGATGTGGGAACCTGGGGAATGTGTAGATAATATCCCAGTCACTAATACAGGTAGACAATGTGTGACTTATCACCCAGGAGAAGTAGTAGCATCAGGTTTACTCATACAGAATCCTAATAAACAACCTGGTGATAGTCACCCAGATTCTGACTCCAGACCACAAAATCCAGGAATATATTGGACAGCAGATGTAACAGCTGACCGACCTATGCTCACGGTCTATATAAATGGCCTACCATTGGAAGGATTGGTAGACACAGGTGCAGATCATACAGCTATTAGAGGTGCCAATTGGCCCAGTCACTGGCCAAAGATTAAATCGGACACCTACATGTCTGGAGTAAGAGGATCAATAGCAGCTGAGGTTATTGCTGCCCCTATGAGATGGACTTTTAAAGGCAAAATAGGAATTTTTACTCCTTTTATAGTTGAAAAAATCCCCATCAATCTGTGGGGAAGAGACATTTTACAGCAATTAGGATTAAAAATGAGTACTTTGGTTTTTTAAGCAGGGCTGCTGTTGAAGGCCTGCCAACACTTTCACCCGATCCTATCCAATGGAAAACTGATACACCAGTGTGGATAGAACAGTGGC
>MU174328.1:24883789-24908777 GCA_016696395.1 Antechinus stuartii
AGAGAGAGAGAGAGAGAGAGAGAGAGAGAGAGAGAGAGAGAGAGAGAAAGAGAGATTTGTATACATATCTGTATATGCACTTGAATGTGTGTGTGCACTCATGGTTCATAGCCAATTGTTGTACTCTGTACTGTGTATCTAGCAGCAGAAACCAATGGTCATTTTATTTCCAGGGTACCTGGAACTGACCCTCCTGACCTTATAATTCTGAATTGAGTTGAAAATTCCTGAGTTGAAAAGATCAGAGCTTATCAGAGTATATTGCTTTCTTTGGAGGAATTATGGGATAGCCTGTTTGTTTCCCAAGATTGTTATAAACCATTTGCCTGAGTGAGTGTGTCTTAAAATTTTGATTAGTGCATAATGAGATGCTGCTCAGGAGACTTCACCTTCTTCCTTCCTGAATCCATTTAGGCAGCAATCATCCTGTCCTCTTCTGATAGGCAACATCATAACTAACTGATCTGATATAGACTCAGTCCCAGAATAGCACTGTACTACAGCTGTTGTTTTGGTATCTTCTTGATAGTAGTGCACACATCCAGATTGCAGTGATTATATTCAGTAGTTGGGGCCACCAAAGCATTCAAGCTAGTTGTTGCTTTCACTTAGACTTCTCTAGAAGGGGAACTTTATTTTTTGGAAGTTTGGCTAGGGAGAAACCATAGAATGCTTCTTAGGGTGCAAGAAAGGAAAGAACAATGTTAGAAGCCACAGACTCAGTTACTATAGAAATATAATGCTTGGAAACAAACCTTTCCTTTGGAAATGATTTTCTTTCCTACTTTCTCTTCCTTCATTTCTCATCTTCTCTATAACTGTTAGATGAGCTCTTCTGTGTGTTATATCTAGCCCAATGACATGTTGTAAGAGATAGAATCATAGTGAATTGCATCAAAGTGTCAGTATTTAAACTCTTAGGAAAGAGTAAATGAATTGCATTTTGGTAATGAGATTATTTAAAGAAGAAAATCCCATTAAGCCTATTGGCAAACAAAGGAAATTTTTCACTTACTTCTTTGGTGGATTATTTTAATTGGATGACACTTGTATTCTAATCCTAAACATGACTCCCATTTGTATAGTCATTTTCTTGATATGACCTAAGCAGGGCTTATATGGATTTAATAGCTAGTGACCATGGTCAAGTCACTTAACCTTCCTTAGCCTCAATTTTCTCATCTGCAAAAGGAGGGAGTTAGAGTAGAAACTCTAAGGTAAATTGAAGCTTGGAAATTCTGTGATTTTTGATGTTGTAACCTTATCTTTAAATTGGTAAGTCTTATAATTATTCACAATTGCTTCCCTTCTCTTTATACTTCTTGATTATTTCTTTCTAGCCTCTTTTCCTGATGCCATAGATAAACTATAAAGGGTTAAGAAATTGTCTAGTTAATTTGATCAGTGTAGACAGTCAATAGTTATAATTGTTTAAAAATCCTTATTCTTCAACAGATGATTGACTTAGCCTTCACTTGAATAAGAAACTGTAATATATTGAAGAAAGGGCTATCCAGTGTTTATTTGGAGATCTCTGATGAGGGAGAAGATATTCTTTCCGATATCAGCCTATTCCACTTTTGTATAGGCCTGATCATTAGGAAGATTCACTTCTATCCAGCTGAAGTCTGATTCTTTGCCTCCGTCTTTGTTCTGATCTCTGGAGACCATCAAAAAGAAAGAAAATGAAGACAATTATTTGTGTAATTCAGGTTTCTCTTCTTTCAAACTATTTTGCCTGTAGTATCTAAAATATTGAATTGAATTGTTGATGAGCTATAAAGATCCAGACCTTATACACAGACCTCAGGACATTTCTAGATAGAACTTGACTTAGTTTCTTCCAAATCATCAAGAAAAAATTCTCATTTTCTTTCATCTTTGTTTTTGCCTAGAATCTCAGAAATAATGTTGGCATGCAGAACAATCATTGCTTTGTGTAATTTTACTCACCATACTTGGAAAGGGCGGAAAACTATTCTCTTTTATTTGATTGTATAGTCTTACCAATATAGAGATTTCAGACTAATGCCGACATTGGAATTCTTGGATTCACAAGGGCTTGTATATCATCCACTGAGACATTTCTCTGGTATCTCTTCTGAGCAGAAATGCTGATTGTCAGTCAAATAGCATTTATTAAGTGTCTGCTCCATGTCTGTCTCTTTGATAAATGCTGGAATTATTTGGTAACTTAATAAATTGGGTAATTAAAAACATCAAAGATGAAATGCCAGTTATATTACTACTTGGTTGTCAATCTGGTACTCTGAGAAAAGCAATGGCTTAAAGTTAGAACATCCAGCTTTAAGTCCTTCCTCTCTCATTTACTACTATGTGACCTAGCACAAGTCACTTCAAATAAGATAATATTTGTAGAACACTTGGGAAACTTTAGAATATCATACAAATGCTATCATTATCATTACTTTCCCTCTCTGGGCCTTGATACTTCTGTAAAGTGACAAGGTGGCCCCTGCCAAAAGTCTAAGATTATGATTCCATGGTTTTAATTTCTAACTCTTAGAAATTCTTTTCCTTTGATTAAGTAAAAATTTCTTGAGGAAATGAAATACTGGAATTATCAGAGTACAAAAGGTCTACTTCTTTATGTTTTTTTTTGTGATTCCTGAGAAATAGTTCTGTGGAGTGAGAAGAAAACCAGCACAATATATAATTCCTGTTCATGTTCTAATGTAAATTGTGAAATAAGTTCTATGGGAGGTAGTACTTGGCTGGGAATGAGTAGGAAGTTCACCCACTTTCTGAAAGCCAGGAATGGAAAAGGAAGGAGTGGAGGAGTCTTGAGTTGAAAGAGAAGCAGAAATTATATCTCCTAACTGGAACAAAAAATCATATTATACATGCTAGATATTTTAGATTACTTAGGGAAAGTGGGCTCCTTTTCACTTTTTTAATTTCCAAGGTTGTTTTAGGGTGACACTGGATTGATTTCTTACTTTGGCAATTTTGGGATCTTTAACAAATATATAGGGTTGCTGGAACTAGATTTATACCTTTTAACTTAAAAGACTCAAATTATGTGGGTTAAAAATCTACTGTTGCTACTTTTACCCCTCTGCAAGTCTTCTGCCTGTCCACATGTATCTTGACATGGAATTTTATATAAAAATTGGGGTTTAGATAGAGATTGTGTCTGTGTGTCTGTGTGTATGTGGATATATAAGTGCATATGTATGTACGTGAACATTATTGTTGTTGCTGGCGGTGGCAAAGTCATTACAAATCTTCTTTCCATGGTCTACATGTATGCTTTTCAGAGCAAGATTCCTCTACTTTTGATTATCCTCTATCTTAAGACACAGATTTTGCAGACTGCTAAATCTGGGGTTAGGTTAGGGATGTATGAAGGATCTAGGGCAAATTCCTTCTTGAATGGATCTTTAGATTATATCTATGTCTATAATCAGTAGAGAAGAGGAAAGCATTCCTTGTCCTGACAAGTTTTTTTTTTTTTCTAGTTTGTGTTTTTTACCTTGAATCTGAATGCTTAACATTTTTGTGCTCCATATTCTGATCTGAACTATCTCAGTACTTGGAAGTATAGAGGAACCTTGGGTGCCAAAGATAGTCCAGTGATTCTTTCCTTTCCTCCCTCCCGTCAAGATTCTCTATTGAGACAAAACACATAGGTTTGTAGCTTACATAGGAGGAAGAATATTTGTATTGTCATTTGATAACCTATAGGGAAATCACTATAGAAGATACTGAATTAAAACTTGCTTTGGAGGTTGTCTAGGGCAAGCATTTCAGAAGTAGTGATGCAATGGGGTCAGGGAAAGCATAGCTTTTTTATCCTATGCCAATAGTTACTGAGCTACTTCTTCAGGAGTGGACTTTGCTGTCCATGGTGCTGAATGCACTGTGTTTTACTCTATCCTACAAAATAGCAATCAGTGAAAAGGCAGTACTCCCTGAAAGGGATGAGAGAGGTGGTTTCCTGACTCTTTTTTCCCCCTGAGGCAATTGGGGTTAAGTGAGTTGCCCAGGGTCACACAGATAGGAAGTGTTAAGTGTCTGAGACCAGTTTTGAACTCATGTCTTCCTGACTTCAGGGCTGGTACTCTATTTACTATGCCACCTAGCTGCCCCTGTTTACTGATTCTTTATTGAATTTCTGTGAAGCAAGTTCCTAGCAAATACTTGATGGGACCAACTTTTAGCATCTAGGTTCTTACTGAGTCTGTTACCCTTTAAGCTGTGAGTGAGACAAAGAATCTGAATGAAGAAGAGAAGAGAAAGATAATTCCACAAGCATACACCGAACTTGTGTTATTGAAAGTAGCATTCCCCTCCCCATTTTTGGTAATGTCTGCATGACTATTTAAATGACTGGATCAAAAGAACTTGTTAATAACAGATAGTACATTTAATTTTCTTCTTTCTTTTCTTTTCTTTTGTCTGAATAATATGAAACTTCTTGTATAGTTCTCCTGGCAGGTATACCTGATGTGGAGCTGACATATACATCTGACCATTAGCATGTGGGTCACTGAGTAGGCTGCTGAGAACCATGTATTTGTGTAGCTGCTCAGCAGAGGAGGTGACCTTTTCCCTTTCTATTCAGTCTCAGCGTGAAGTCGTCAGATTACTCACACTTGAGCAAAAGAAATTCCTGCCCTTCTTTGTTTGTCTCTCCTAAACACCCAGTCATTTATGAATTCCTTAAATCTAACTGGTTAAGGTGGGGGGCATGGTATGCTATGTTTATAAGTATGGAGAGCTGAAAGGAACCATGGGTAAGCTGTAAAATATCAGAGTTAATACTTGGTTCCCAAAATGGAACTCAAACCTCATAGTAGAGAAGCCTTTGTAAGTACAGATGAAAAGCCAGGTAAGGTCTAGCCTCTCTCAGCATTCATTTTCTACCAAGATGCAACTGTGGAGGAAAATCTATTCCATTCACTTCAATCAGGAAAGGTTCTTAGGCAAGAGAACCATATTACACTTAGTTCACATGGATTTATTAAAACTTATTATGTGCCAAGTATTATGCTAAGTATTGGGAATGTAAAAGAAGACAAAAAAGTGCCTGCCCCTGAGAAATTTATCTTCCAGTGGATGTGACAACATGTAAAGCATTAGGTACTACAAGATATATTCAAAGTAGAAGGAAGGTAATCTCAAAGAATAAGGCATTAGCAATTAGAGGTGGAGAGCAGGAGGGACATCTTTTGGGAGATATGATTTGAGATGACAATGGAAAGAAAGAAGGGAAATTAAAAGGTGAAGGTGAGGATGGAGAGCATTTTAGGCATGAGGAATGGGAATACAAAAGTATAAAGATGTGAGATGGAGTATAGTGAGAGGAACAACAAATAAGCCAATATAGCTGGATTGTAGGGTAAGTATAAGATAGCTAGAAAGGTAAAAGAGGTAAGGTTAAGAAGAAATTTAAATGTCTAAATGGACTCGCTATTCAATCTATAGGTAATAGGGAGTTATTCGAATTTGTTGAATAGGGGGAAGGAAGATGTCATCAGACCTGTACTTTAGGAAAATCTCTTTGGTAGTTGAGTAGAGGAGAAACTTGAGGTTGAGAGACAAACCAGAAAGACTATTACAGCAGTTCAGTATTACAATAGTTCAGGTACAAGGTGATGAATGTGAATGGAGAGAAGCAAAAAATACAAGAGAAATTGTAAAGGTAGAAGTTACAAGCTTTGGCTACAGTCTAGGTAGTGGAGTTAGTGAGAGTTGAAGAAAAAGGATGATAATGAGGTTGGAAACCTAGGTAACTGGAGGAATGAGGCTATTAGTAGAGTGATTCCCTGTTCCCACCCCCAGAAGAAGGAAGACTTTTGAGGGAAAGACAATGAATTTTGTTTTGGACATGATAAATTTGAGATGCCTATGGAAACATTGGACTGGGTAAATAGATCAGGAATCATTTGCATAGATTTAATTGAATTCAGAAAAGTTTATGAAATTACCAAGTATGACAGTATGGAGCAGGGGTGGGAAATGTCTTGGTTGCAAGCTGTATAAGGCTCACAAAATCGTTTGCTAAGGTGGGCACAGATAATGATGAGCCGAAAGCTAGGTAAAACTGTTTGAGTTCTATAAGTTAGTACTTTTGTATGGCTCATGAATGATGTTATAAATATTCAAACGGTCCTTGGAAGATAAAAGATTCTGCACCCTTGGGATAGAGGGAGAAATTACCAAGTGAGATAGTATAGAGGAAGAACAGAAATGGGTCTAGAAGAAAGCTTTGGGAAACACAGTTGGTGTGACATGTATGAATGTGTAGAAGAAGAGACCAAGAAGGTATTGTTAGATAAGCAGGACAATAAAGAGAAAGTGGTCACTAAGCCCACTTTTTGAGGAGAAAGTATCCAGTAGAAAAAAGTGGTCAATTATGTCAGAAGAATGAGGATTGAGAAAAGACTATTATATATGGTAATGAAGATCATTGGTAACTTTGGAGGAAACTGTTTTTGTTTAGATAGGGATCTAGATTGCAGAAGGTTTAGAAGAGAGTGAGAGAAGATGAATTGTAGGCAAGAAGCCTAGTCTACTTTCTTAGGTTCAGGTGAGAGAGAAGAAAGATATAGTATGCTAGCAAGTGGGGATGGTGTGATCAAGTAAAACTGCAGGAGAAATGAATGTCTTTATAGATGAGAGAGAGAGATAGATAGATAGAGAGAGAGAGAGAGAAACAGAGAGACAGAGAGACAGAGAGAGTATGATAGAGAGACACAGAGAGAGACAGAGATAGAGATAGAGAAGGAGGGAGGGAGGGGAGAAGAGAATCTCCCAGAAAAGTTGGAAGAGGATGGTATCAAGGTCTCAGCAAAGGTAAGACTTACCATTTTATGTAAGATTAGAGAAAAAGAAAGGTGAGAGTGAAAATATATGAGTGATGTGAAGTAAGGAGTAGGGGAGAAGGGAGAGCTCTTGTTGAATGGCCTCAATTTTTTTGGTGATGATCCTTAGATGAGAGAATGGTTGAGGACGGATGCCAGGGGAGGTTTGAAGAGAGATGAGGATGGTTAGGAATTGCTTTAAATTACCTCAAATTGGGTCTCAAATGTAGAAATGCCTAGTGAACTTTTTCTATTGGATGTCCTGTGAATATCATAAACTTAGTAAATCCTAATCCAAACTCATTATTTTCTTGCGCCAAATTACTTCCTATATTCTATTTATATGAATTGACCATAGTTCTTACTGTCACCTAAACTCAAAAATTCTTATTTATTTCTTTTTGTTAGTTTTTATATTTATGGACTCCTTTTCATTTTCACTATCACTTCTCTAAATCAGATCTTTATTTTGAGGCTGCAGTTTTTTTTTTAAATTTAAAAGTCATAGGAACCAATCCCCTCATTTTATAGACGGATAAAACCATGACTCAGAGAAGTAAAGTACAATGCCTGAGGTCACACATCTAATAAGTATCTAAGGAAGAATTCAAACTCAAATCTTCCTGACTTCAATCATCTATTTCCCCATTAGAATGTAAGCTTCTTGAAGGCAATGTTGCTTTTTTTTTTTTTTTTTTTTTTTTTTTGGTGTGCCCTGTGTTTAGCATAGTGCCTGGCACATAATAGATGCTTAATAAATGCTTATTTTGTCTGACTTCATTATACTTACTCTCTCACCTTGACTACTAAAATACCCTTCCCCAATTCATTCATGAATCTATTCAATATTTCCATAGATATGACATCTTACTGTTCAGATGGGTAGAAATCACTACTCACCCATATTTTTATCCTGTTTGATTGAGTCTTATCCCAAGTCTTTCATTGATTCCCTAAAGAATTGTGGTTCCAATATGCTGAGAGCCTTCCTCTAAATTGGTTAACATTTTACAGATGCCAGTGGAGAACTCTGTCCATTTCTTATCCCTTGACCTTATCATATAATCATCATCTCCATTTTCCTGGTTAATTATTAATTAATTGATGCATCTTTTGTTCCCTTATATATCTTCTCTAACATAGGGCAACAATGGAAATATTCTAGAACCTGACACCTAATAGAAATCTTTCCATTTACTTCAATCATCGATAAATTTTATTCCTTAATGGATATAATGCTCCAAGATTTGAAACTAAATAGCATGAGCCAAGAGAACGCTGGCTTTTAAAAAAATGTCACTCTGATGTAGAATAGAAGAAGTAGGTGAAGGAGTAATCAAAGATTAGTATTGCCTATTTTGGATATGGGTAATTGTAAGAACTATGGTGCCATTTATAGAAATAGAATATAGAGCCAACAGAAATAGAAACAGAATCAGAAGGAGGAAGTGACTTAGTGTGAGTGGATTTGGTTTAGGATTTCATTAGATTATATTTGCAGGACATCTAGTAGAAAATATTTAGTAGGCAATCAGGCATTTGAAACCCAAAATTTGCTGGGGAGAGGTCAGGGTTGGCCATATACATGTGAAATTCATTTGCAAAGTTTTTAGAGTGAATGAAATCATGAAGGGACAAGATATAGGTAGAAAAAAGTTAAGAACAAGAGCAAAGTAAACACTTAATTTTAGAGAGTGGGAGCAACAAGAAGAGTCAGGGAAAGGAGTGCTCAGAAAGAGAGGAGGAAAGCCAAGGGATAGGAGAGTGTTAAGATATAGAGGGTAGTCTCACACATCAAATGTTACAGAGAGATTAAGGAAAATGAAGAAGGAAGAAAGACCAATGAATTGGCAAAGAGGTCACTGATGACTCTTGGGAAAGAAGGTTCATTTGTAGGGACAGCTAGATGATGCAGGGAATAGAGCATGAGCCTTGAAGCCAGGAGGACATAAATTCAAATCTGACCTCAGACACTTAACACTTCCTAGCTGTGTGACCCTGGGCGAGTCACTTAACCCCAATTGCCTCAGCAAAAAAAGAAGGTTCATTTGAGTGGTTTTGATGAAAGCCATATTTCAAAGGTTTAAATTCGTGAATGGAAAGGATGTAGAAACAGTGAATGTAGACATCTTTCAAATTCACTGATAAATGGAAGCAGAGATATAAGATAGTAGCTTGAGGATGAAGAGAAGAAATATTTTTTAAGGACAGAGCAGAGACTTAAATTTGTTTTTAGTTATAAGGGAAAGAGTCTATATACAGAGTGATTTAAAATGTTAAAAAAAAGAGAGAGAGATATAAAGATTTGGGCAAAGCAATAGAGGATGGAATCTAAATTGAAGTATTTTTTTTCTGTGAAATTCTGTGTGTATTTACAATTTTTTCCAATTATATATAAAACAATTTTTATCTTTGTTTCTAAAACTTTGAGTTCTACCCCTTCCTACCCTCCTCCCTGAGAATGCACATGTGAAATTATGCAAAGCATTTCCATAAAAGTCATGTTGCAAAAAAAATATAGATATCCCTGTCAAAACTCCACCACAAATCTTTATAAAGATTAAAGTTAAAAGTTAAAAATAAAATAAACAAAAATAAAGAAACAAGTGAAACAAATAAAAGAACTAAAAATTAAAAATAAAAAATACAATAAAGTTTTAAAAAGTATACTTCAATCTTTTCAGACACAATCAATTCTTTGGGTATGAATAACATTTTTTATCATAAGTCTTTAGAGTAATATTGGATCATTATATTGCTGAGAATAACGAAGTCATTTATAACTTATCATCCCACAACACTGTTATTACTTTGTACATAGTACATTTCATTTTGCATGAGTTCATGGAAGACTTTCCAGGTTTTTCTGAAAGTATCCTACATATCATTTCTTATGGAGCAATAGTATTACATCATAATCACATACCACAATTTATTCATTCATTCCCAATTGATGGAAGCCCCCCTTACTTTCCATTTTTCCCTGATAAAAGAGCTGCTATTTTGTACGTATATGTTCTTTTCCTCTTTTAAAAAAGAACCTTTTAGGATTCATTTCTAGTAGTAGTATATCAAAGGATATACATGATTTTATAGCCTTTTAGGTATGGTTCATATCATTTATTAATTGAGGAATGACATATTTTATAATGTATAAATGTATTATATAATGAAAAAAGATAAACTTTATATTAAGTCCCTTATGATTTCCCTTTCCTGATTACCTCCATATGTTTCTCTTGAGTCTGATATTTGAAAATCAAAATTTCTATTCAGTTCTGGTCTTTTCATTATGAATGCTTGAAATTCCTCTATTTCACTGAATATCTACTTTTTTCTATGAAGGAATTTACTCACTTTTGCTGGGTGGTTGATTCTTGGTTGTAATTCTAGATCCATTGTTCTCTGGAATATTATATTCCCAGCCTTCCTATCCTTAAATATAGAAACTGCTAAAGCTTGTATCATCCTGCCTGTGGTTCCATTTTACTTGAATTGTTTCTTTCTGGATGCCTGAAATATTTTCTCTATGACTTGGGAGTTCTGAAATTTAGCTATTTAATATTCCTGGGAGTTTTTTTTTTAACCATGGAATCTATTTGAGGAGGTGATTAGTGGATTGATTTAATTTCTATTTCACCATCAGCTTTTAGAATGTCAGGAGAGTTTTTCTTGATAATTTCTTGAAAGATGTTGTCTTTTTTTTTTTTTTTTTTTTTTGATCATGGCTTTCAGGTAGGCCAATAATTTTAAAATTATCTCTCCTGGATCTCTTTCAGGTCAATTCTTTTTCCAATGAGATATTTCACATTGTTTTCTATACTTTTTTCATTATTTGGGGTTTGTTTTTTGTTTCTTGTTTTCACACAAAATAATTAGCTTCGATTTGCTCAATTCTAGTTTTTAATGAATTATGTTCCTCAATGAGCTTCTGTACTTCCTTTCCCATCTGGCCAACTTTACTTTTTAAGTCATTCTACTCATTAACTTTTTGTATTTCCTTTTGTATCACTCACATTTCTTTTCCAAATTTTTCCTTTACCTCTCTTACTTGATTTTCAAAATCCCTTTAAACTCTTCTATGGCCTGAGACAAAATCTTATTTTTCTTGGAGGCTTTAGATCTAGGAGTTTTGAATTTATCTTCTTCTGAGTATGTGTTTTGATCTTTTTTTTTTCTTTTCTTTTTTTTTTTTGTGATCATGGTAGCTTTCTATGGTCAGAATCTTTTTCTGTTGTTTGCTCAATTTCCTAGCCCATTATTTGGCTTTCAACTCTTTGTTAAATTAGGATTCTGTTTCTAGGATGGAGGGACTTTATATAAAGTCCCAAGCTTCAGAAGTTTTATGCAGCTGTTTTCAAAGATCCTTGTAGGGTGCTGAACAACTCTTTTTTTGCCCTGGAACTGTGAAGAGGCTATAAGTCCTAGTATGCTAAAGCAACAGAGTTCTTCCTCAGTGATAGTAAAGAGCTCTCCTGTGGGCTGAAGTCTCCAGATGGTGCCACCGCTACCATCTCTGTCTGATCCTAGTTTACTGGTTTCTCAAGATCCTCTCACCTTAGTAAGAAAAACCTTTCCTCTCTGAGCTGAGAGGTCTTGAAATTTCTACTACTGCTGTTGATTTAGAGGCCACAAGGCAGGTCTCCTGCTTTGGCTTGCTTCAAATTGGGCCAGGGTTGTGCTGGACACATACCCTGATGCAACAGACCTTTCTTGATGACCTTACAAGTTGTCTTTGGCTAGATAATTATTCCACTCAATCTTTTTGTGGGTTCTGATGCTCTAAAATTTGTTTGGAGTCATAATTTAAAGGGATTTGTAGGGATTTGGGGGAGAGCTCAGGTGAGTCCCTGTCTTCATTCCCTGTCTCCCCAGAGGACTTTTTTTTGATGGCAAAGGGCTGGAAGGTAGATTCCTTTGCAAAATTTTTATTGGGAGACAAGATTCAAACATACCAATGATAACATCCCATGATAATTTTCTGGCAGTTATGAGTAAAGAAATGACATTTAATAGTTCCATTTGTGCCTCCAGGGTAGATGAAATGATGGAAAAAGGAGGGAATGAAACAGAGGCAGCAGAGCACAATAGAAACCTTGCCTCTGGAATCTCAGACCTGAATTAAATAAAATCTTGCTTCTGATGCTTACTGTCTGTCTAATTTTGAGGCAGTCTTTTACCTTTCTTGGATCTGAGTTTATCTACAAAAGGGAGACAGTTGGACTGGATGGCTTTTGAAATTGCTTGGAGCTCCGAATCCATGATCTTAGGAGGATAAAGAACCCAATAAGTTGGTTTTTATGAGATTGCTCTGAATCCATTTAGGATGTTATATAACTCAGTGGCTCCCTGACTGGAAACTGTTGGTAAGCTCATCTTCCCAGTCTTTTGGCCAAATATTTTATGGTGATTGAAAAGGCTGGTTTCATACTCCGACTTAGGTTCCATTAGAATCCTTGTGGTTGCTTTGCCCACAGGTGTTGAAATATTTCATATCCAGTGATTCTAAGAAATTTGGAAGAGAAAAAAGCCAAAGGAGGGCCTGATACCTCCATCCTTCCTTCTGGAGTTTCCTGATTGTATGAACCAGAGAAAGAAAACAGCATGACATGCTTAATAGGTACATGTTAGAAAACATTAAGAAAATTGCTAATGCCTAAGTTGCTCATAAGTTCATTAAGCTTTAACAGTTTCTTTTAACTATATTTAGGGACTGTTCCTCCTGGAAGATTAAAAAATAGAATTATATTTTAAATATTGCCTTTTTAAAAGTGTTTATATGCCAAAATATCTCTTAAGAGAGAGAATTAGAAATATGTGAAATCATTACATTTATATTTTACATTCCCCAAACTACTCATAAACTGCTGCGTGCTTGTCATTCACCTTCTTTTCCCTTTGCATTAAGGTTTTGGATGTAAGGTTTGGATCCCTGCAAGGGATTTTAGAAGTGATTTGATTCAATGGTGTCAAGCTCATAGGAATGAGGAGCACTAAATTGTGTTTAAAGATACCTATGGGCCATAAGTTGACCTCATTTTAAAATGTAATATTATCTATATTTTATTGTATTTTTTATTTCATCAACTATTTCTCAATTATATTTGGCTGACAGAACTCAGGAGTGCCATTGAGGGCTGCATGTAGGTTGTGGGCCAAGTGCTTGACACCTTGATCAAAGATGTGAATCACCTGCAGAAATACTAACCCAGAGAGCACTTTGTAGTCCTAATTAAAGACAGTTAACAATGGCGATAGCTTTTGGATAGGACCAAGTTCTTTGAATCACAGACCATAGAGTCCAGCCAAGCTTTTGCAAAATCAGAGTAAGTGAATGTCTTTGTAGCATCTCCCCACTTTTCCCCACTCTTACATATCCATTTAAATGAAAAGACAATGCCCCAAATAAAGCCTGAAATTCTATCATTCCTTTGGCCTAAATTATATTCTTCAGCTATATTCTTTAAAATATATATATATGTGTGTGTGTGTGTGTGTGTGTGTGTGTGTGTGTGTGTGTATGTGTGTATATGTATGTATGTATATTCCTATGGGGAACAACACCTTCGATTATCAGTTTGTTTGTTTTTTGTCTTGAGAAGAGGGTAAGATAGTCTGAGAGAACTCAGTGATTGGATGGTGGAAGTGGAATGGGGAAGGTAGGAGTCAATGGGCACTGAAAAGTATACTAAAAAAAAAAACCTTTCTGATTTTCCCAATTTGAACTTTGTGGAATTCAAATAAACCTCTCAAAAAGTGTCCCCAAAGGCTAAGACGATGGAAATTAAATATCAGGCAGGCAAAGTTCTCGGAAATTAAGGGAAGGTTCAAGTTAGCAAGCATTTATTATACACCTATTATAGGCAAGGTTGTTGTTTGTCCTTTGTTCTTGAAGATTACCTTGACATCAGGGAGGGGAGACCATGACATGCAAGTGAATTGGATTGAAATGAGGGAGGGCTGTGCAAGGTCACTTTCTTCTCCAAGTGGCAAGATATAGATCAGGACAATTGAAGCCTACTCTGTATGCAGTGGGAGAACTTGGCATTTCTAAGTTAAAGTCTTTAACAGGTTTCAGTTTGACTAAGGAAACCACCTCTTTTTTCCTTCCTTTCTTCCCTCCCACAGGCTCCCACAGGTTTTTTAAGGATCATGCTTTAAACCCAAATCATTCTGACTCTCATAGATTGGCCAGCAAGAGACCCACTTGGTCTTTGTTACTGTTTTGGCCAAAGCCTTTGAGCATCTTTCCTTCCCAGATTGATTCTTTTCCTTTTTTTGGACTAGGTAAAAAAGACCAGTCTTCTTTACTTTATTTCTTTCTTACCTAACCTTAATCGTGAGGCTAGTGCCCTTGCACAGTCTTCCCTCACTTAAATGCAATTCATGTCATGGTATTACCTCCCTGCTGTTGTGGTCATCTTAAAGAAGGAAGAACAAACAACAAAAACAGCAACTAAAAGCAGTCATTATACTAAACTCTAAGGATGCTTTTGTTGTTGTTGAATACTTTTAGATATATCTGACTCTTCTGACCCTATTTGGGATATTCTTGACAAAGATACTGGAATGGTTTGCTATTTCCTTCTCTAGCTCATTTTACAGATGAATTGAGGCAAACAGGGTCACTGAGGCTTGCCCAGGGTCACACATCTAGTGTCTGAGGCCAGATTTGAACTCAGGCAGATGAGTTTTCCTGCCTCCAGCCCTGGCCCTTCATCCACTAGCTGCCCCACCAAGATACTAAGAGAGGCAAAAACAGTCCCTACTATTAAAGCTCTCACTGTCTAATGGGGGAAATAACATGCAAATAATTATGTACGTGTGTGTGTGTGTGTGTGTGTGTGTGTGTGTATATATATATATATAATGATGAATTGGAGATAATTTCAGAGGGAAGGCACTAGCATTAAAGGGCACTAGGAAGGTTTCCTGAAAAAGCTAAATTTTAAAGCCAGAAGGCAGAGAAGAAAAGGATGAAGTTAATTGGCTAAAAATATATTGTCTCACAAAGAAATGTTTACACTGTAAATTAAAAAGTTCAAGCTGACTTCCTTTAGAAAGCCATGGAATTAGACTTGAAAATGAGCTTTAGATTGTTTGTTCTCACCCCTTCATTTTGTGATATGAAGAAGCTGAGTCCCAATGTGGTCAGATGACTTGTCCTGGGTCATAGAAGAAACTTGGATTTAGTTTAGCTAGTCTTATGTCAAGTCCGGTGTTCTTTCTACCATGCTGTGTGGCTAAAATATGTGACTAATGAACTAGAAAGGAATGGTTGGATTCCCTGATGCTCACATTCAGTTTTCTTAGCTAGCTGTGTGACTTGAGGCAAATAACATGACCTTTCTGAACTTATTTTCCATATTTATAAAGTGAAGACACTTGGATTATCTGGAGTTCTTAATTAGAGATCTATGAACTTGTTTATTTTAAAGCATCTATACATATGCATATGTATATATACATATTTATATTAATACATAAATATATGCATATGGCATATATACATATAAATGATGTATATATTGTATTTCAATATGGCTAGTTTTCTTTGTAATCTTTTGCATTTTATACATTTAAAACATTATTCTGAGAAGGTTATCTTTAGGTTTCCAAGCTGTCAAAGGAATCTACAAAATAAAAGCAAACAAAAAGATTAAGTAACTTTGGACAAGATGATCTTTGGGTTTTCTTTTGCTTGAACAGTCTATGATTATCTTCATATCCTGAACTCCTAGAGCTTAGATAATCTTATACTACTAACAAGAATTTTTGAATTCTACTTCCCTCAGTTTCTCTTTTCACACTATCCCTGAAGCATTTAGAATACCTCAGTCTTTTGCAGAGGACTCTGTAATGATTCTGGGATCCATCTATAAAAGAAATTGAAGGGAGATCAAGAAACTTGCAAATAAGAACAAGGAAATATCAACATAGGGTCACAAAATTTTGAGTTGGAAGGGAACATTTAATCTCATTTGTAATGCTCAAAGAATTTCTACTACATCATCAATGTTAGGTAGCACAAAAAAATTTTGTCCTTATTTTTGGAAGTTATGCCTCTCTTTATTACTTAAAAATCCTTAACAATCTGACCACCATATATTTTTCATCTTATTATCTTATAGATACTTTATATTCTAGTCAAGCTGATCTATTTGCTTTTCTAGGACATTGTACTCTCTTTCCTATCTTCAGGTCTTTGCCCAGGAATCACCCCATGCTTGAAATGATTTTCCTCATTTCTATTTCTATTTCTTACAATCCTGAGCTTTCTTCAAGGCTCAACTAATGTATCTCTTGGAAGTCCTGTCTGGTTCCCCTTCAGTTCCTTCCCTCTAGCTTTCTATGGATCCAATTATTGTGCATTTATAGGACTTTATATATATCTTGTTTTTATTCTTCTCTGTTCATGGTCTAGAATGTAGATGCCTTGAAGGTAGGGACTTTTCAATTATTTTTTTGTGTGTACTATGGGTCTAGTATAGTACTTTGCAAACAATTGGCACTTAACAAATGTCTGTTGAATTGAGTCTTTTCTCCCATAGCTTTCAAACACAGAAAATGATCACATCCTGCCACTTGACCTTGGGTTGTATGAAATCACCCATTTCTTTTCCCAATTAGACATTAAAAGTCACACTCTGTCCTTCTTAGCTTGGAAAGACTTGAGGAGACTGAGCTCAGTGAAAATGGTGGCCATCAGTGGGGTGGCTAACGTGAGCTGTAATGGGTAAGAAATCAGTTCAGACCATTAGATTTGTCATAAATGTATGATGAATGATAATTCCCTGAATTAATATCAAACCTTTGGGAGCAATATTTTTGAATGATGTCACTGCATAATGTTTGAAGTTGCTCATGTGATTACTTGAATCATTGGTAAAACATGAGACTGGAGCAGATTTCATAACTTCTCTGTGCTGGGTCCTGTATTTCCATCTCTCTGTTCATCTTTTATAAAATGGAAACCTCCAATTCTTTCTCTTTAGTTATTGCAGTATTAATGCCAGTAAGATTTGTTTGTGCAATGCTTGGGCACCTGACAAATGTGGTTTTTCCCCCTTCTTGTTTTTATTGTGCAAAGAATAATAAGGAAAATATTCTACCTTTAGAGCACTATGCAAGAACATCTATTTAAGGCAATTTGGCTGGCAAGTTTAGATGGAAATGCATTTTCTTCATGTAAGGCAATCTGATTTTCAAATCCTTGTTTGGCTTTTATTTCCAAAGATTTAACAAGCTGCAGTACATTGTTCCTGACCACTACTCACATTTCTGAACTTCATTTAAAGAAGTGAAATGAAATGTCATCATTTTTAAATTTCTGAATTCTAAGTTTTGGGTTTGGATGGCGATGTTTGGTTTAGTGCACATAGCTAGTCATAACAATAGATAACATTTATATAGCACTTTAAGGTTTGCTAAGCACTTTGCACCTATTATTGTACTTGACTCTCCCCTCAACTTGATGCTATTATTATTTCCATTTTGCAGATGAAGAAACAGGCTCAAAGAGGTAAAGTTACTTGTCCAAAGTCACATAACCATTAAGTATTGAAGTCAGGATTCAAACTCAGGTTTTCCTGAATCCGGGTCCACTAAAGTCCAGAATTATTCCATCTTGATATTTATGTTAGAATGGAGGAGCAATTTTAGAGGATTCCTCAGTGAGCTCTGAGGAATTAATGATAAAAAAGCAAAATTATATCTCCTTTCACTAACTCTAATTCTATTCTATCTAGTTGGACCCTCTAGACAATAATTGTGTGAAGTCTACAGACAGGATTGTTCCAAATCTAGCTTATATGGGAGAAGGTGTAACCTTTCTCCCAAATCCCCAAGGAAGGAAGTGTCTTCAGACTGATGACAAATTTAGAATTGAAATAGTTCTTAGAGGGCATCTAATCCCATGTCTAATTTATAGATGGTGAAACTGAGAACCAGAGAAGTCAAATAATTAGCCCAATAGGTATTATAGAAGATAGATATCTGGACTTGGAGTCAAGATTCTGAGTTCAAATGTGGCCTTAGATACTGACTACCACTTTTCCCAGTTACTACATTATGACTCTGGGAAAATCACTTAGCTTTTCTCTGCCTCAGTTTCCTCACCTGTAAAATGGGGGTAATAGTTATTGTCAATGTTAGGTACATTTATATTTATATTATAGGTATTATGGGGGCAAGTGACATATTATAGACCTATCTCAAGGTCGTTAGGAGAATCACATGGGATAATATTTGTCAGACACATCGCACATTTTAAATAGATAAATGCTAGTTATTATTAATCCATGATCAAGCAGAGAGGAATGGATTCAAACCCAAATTCTCTGACTCCAAATAAAAGATTCATTGCATTTCTCCACAATCTCTTCTTTATCAAAACATTTCAGCTCTGAATGTTTTTTGTGTCTAATCTTAAGCCTTGCTACTGTACTTTCAATTATAGAATCATGGAGTTTAGAGCTGGAAGGACTTCCCTACCTCCTTAAAACCAAGCGTCTTATTTAAAGATGAGGAAAATGAAGTGAATTGTTCAAGGTCATATGAGGCAGAACTCAGGTCCTATAACTACATATTTAAAACTTTTTATTCCAAGATAGGAATTTATCCTATCTTTTTATATGCTTTTTGTTTGGTTTTAGCATAATAAATTTTGGAAAAGGAGAGATGTAATGGGTTTTAAAGATGGCGTATATGGGACACCTAGATGGCATGGTGGATAGGGTATCAACTTTTGAGTCAGGAGGAACTGAGTTAAAATTCAGCCCTCAGACACTTAACACTTAACATTTTCTAACTGTATGACTCTAGGATAAGTCACTTAATATCAATTGCCTCTCAAAAAAAGAAAGAAAGAAACTAAAGATGGATGTAGATAACATTTGTTATCTAGCCTAATACTTTCTTCATTTCTTGATTTTCTGATTTTTCTGATGGTTGTAATTATGCCCTATTTTTGATTACTCTGTGGCAGCTTGGTATTGCCATTTGAGTAAACAGGCTCAGAGATATTAAGTGACTTTCTTAAGATCATATATGTAATAAATGGCATATCCAGATTTTTGAATCCCGGTCTTTTCACTGAAAATCTACTATTCTTTTCACATGGGGAAGTAGAATTCAAGGCAAGTGTAGGAAAATGACTGTTCTCCTTAAATAGGCTCTTTACAAAGTTTACACATTAATATTGTTCTCTTTTGGAATTATTGGGTCAATTCAAAGAGATCACCTTTGCTAAAGAATGAAGAATGTTGCCATTCATTCCTTAAAAGGCATCATGGAAAATGCATGGTTCCTTAGAAGAAAGGCTTTTGCAGCATTCTCTGACAACATTATCAGCTGGGACCATTTTCATTTTTCTGGGCTTAGGCTTTTTGTCCTTGAAATGATGAGAGAGATTAGCCTGACTCACTCACAGGGACTAGGAATTCTGTCTCCAAAGAGCCTCTGAGGTCATCTTGTTCAGGGGCTGCCGGCATGCGCAGCCTACTTGTTCTCTTGGGTCTGGTAAACTAAAGTCACTGGAGTAAGCAAAAGATATATTGGGAATACAGAATGTGAACTGGATTTCATACTGTCTAATGACTCTGAGTAAGAACTTTAGACAGCATCTCTATAACTCTCTGCTTTCTTTTCTTACTTACCAATGAATGTAGAATACTAATTGTAGGATGTAGGATATTAATTCTGGAGCTGGAAGGTCCCATAGAGGTAACCTATTTTTTTACACTTGAGGAAACAGACCCAGAGAAATGAAGTGATAAGCCCAGCACTCAGGCAGTAAATAGCAGAGTTGAAAATTGAACCCAGGTCTAAATGATGCCATAACTTTCTACCATCTTGAATTGCAAATTTGTGGACCACAAGAAAAAGCTGTCCTTCTACTTTAAATTAATCCTACTGCAAAGAGCCCACCTCTAGCAGGATGGGTAAAATAGAAGAATTTTTTTTTCTATAAAGATGTTTTTCCCTCCACCCTTAAATACAGTGCCTGGCACTCCTCAAATCAATTTTTTTCTTTTTTTTCCTCCCAGGATCAGAGAAGTATTCTGAGGAAAAAGCATCTAATAAGACCTAAATATATATATAAGAACAAAGGGAAAGCATCAAAATGTCCTGGCCACAGATGCTTTCACTAAATCACCCGACATTTACTGAGTGCTTTCTATGAGCTTTCTATGACTTAGGAGTTGCTATAGAGAAATAGAATCAGACGGGGGTAGGGGGAAACTTCAGAGGACCATCTAGTCCAGTTCCACCTCAGCTGACAAGTGAAGAAACAGAACCAGAGAAGTTAAGACTAAAGATAAGTGGCAGACCTGAGATTTGAATCTAGATTCTTTGACTCCAAATCCAGCATGCTGTGACTGAAGTCCTGAATTTCCTTAGTACTGAAGTCTCTTCTCAATTCCAGTCCATTTCCAAGTGTCTGATGGAGAGCTCTATCTATCTATCCCCTGGTAAATGGCACTTCCACATGAACTTCTATGAAAATCCTTTAAGGTCCCTCTTCTTTTTTCCATTTTCAAAATTTCCAAAATTCAATTCATTATCTCTCTTTTCTCCATCCAACTTTCCTATTTCTTTAAAAAATTTGTGTCTTTTGTGTTTGTATCATTTCCAAATATATCAACCTCCTCTCTTACCCAGTAAGCCATTTCTCTTAACAAAAAATGAAAATGAAAAAGGAGGGGAAAAGCAGTTCAGTGAGATTAACCAACACATCAACTGAGTCTGACAGTTTAACAGTATTCTACCTCAATAATCCCTCATCTTTAGACAAAAGAAGGAAGGGACATACATTTTCTTATCTTCTCTTCATAAGCAGGCTTGATTATTATAACTGCATAACATAGTTCACTAACTTTCCTGTTTCTTTAGACAGTACCATCTGATTTACCTGGGGCTCAAAACCTCAAGTAGATAGAATTCTGTACTTGAAATCAAAAAGACCTGAGTTAACATCCAGCCTCATACTCTTAAAAGTTGAATGACCTTTGACAAGTCACTTAGCTGCTCTCTGACTCAGTTTTTTCATCTATAAAATGAGGGTGATAACATCTACTCTTCAAGTTGTTGTGAGGATCAAATCAGATAACATTTATAAAACAGTTTATAATCTATAAAATACTGTATGAACAAGAGGTATAATGATGATGATTTTAATGCTTCCCTGTTCTTCACCCTATGCATCTAATCAAATGCTGTCATGAAAAGTCTATCTCCCCAAATTCTTTTAATCTGTTTCCTTCTATATTCTCTACTATAGTCTCTCCTTTATATTCACACAAATATCAAATTAATTCAACCTTCATTATCCTTTTCTGAACCAAAGTGCAGTTTCAGGTGATCTCCCAATTTCTGGCTTCTTCTCCTTTCCATTTTTCATCATTCTCACAATTACCTGATTCATCTTGTTAAATCTCACATCTGCTCACATAACTTTTCTGTTCAAAAATCTTTAGTGGCTCCCTAATTCTTTTTTTATTTTTTATTTTTATTTATTTATTTTTTCAATAACTTTTTATTGACAGAATCCATGCCAGGGTAATTTTTTTATAACATTATCCCTTCCACTCACTTCTGTTCCAATGTTTCCCCTCCCTCTCTCCCTTCACCCCCTCCCTCAGATGGCAAGCAGTCCTATACATGTTAAATAGGTTACAGTATATCCTAGATACAATATATGTGTGCAGAACCGAACAGTTCTCTTGTTGTACAGGGAGAATTGGATTCAGAAGGTAGAAATAACCTGGGAAGAAAAACAAAAATACAAGCAGTTTATATTCATTTCCCAGTGTTCTTTCTTTGGGTGTACCTGCTTCTGTCCATCCTTGATCAATTGAAACTGAATTAGATCTCTATCGAAGAGATCCACTTCCATCAGAATACATCCTCATACAATATCGTTGTTGAGGTATATAATGATCTCCTGGTTCTGCTCATTTCACTTAGCATCAGTTCATGTAAGTCTCGTCAGTCTTCTCTGTATTCATCCTGCTGGTCATTTCTTACAGAACAATAATATTCCATAACGTTCATATACCACAATTTACTCAACCATTCTCCAATTGATGGGCATCCATTCATTTTCCAGCTTCTAGCCACTACAAACAGGGCTGCCACAAACATTTTGGCACATACAGGTCCCTTTACCTTCTTTAGTGTCTCTTTGGGGTATAAGCCCAGTAGAAACAGTGCTGGATCAAAAGGTATGCACAATTTGATAACTTTTTGGTGGCTCCCTAATTCTCTAGGAAAAGTGATTAACTTAGTGTGCTTTTTAAGATTATCCACAATCTGACTCCAACATAATATTTCAGAGTAAAAAGTGCTGGATTGTTCAGAAGATTTAGATTTGAATGTTAGCTGTGCCATTTTTTATTTGTGTGACCTTGAACAAATAACTCAAGTTCAAAGTTCCTAATGATCTCTTTCTCCCTTTTTCTCTCTTTGTCGTTCTCTGTCTCTCTTTTTCTCCTTCTTCCTTTCCCTCTTGTGTTCTGCTCTTCTCTTTCCCCCTTCTTCCCCTCTCTTGTTCTCTACTTCTTCTTTGCTTCCTTTCCTCTCTTCCTATTCTGCCTTTATTCTTCTCTCTTTTTCTCCCTTTCTCTTCTGCCCTTCTTTCTCATTCTCCAATTCAATGACTTCATTTTTAATTTATAAAAACGAATTTTGCTGATTTTTAACATTGCTTAAATTATGCCCTCTACTCTTTTGCCTTCCCTGAAGGCTATCCAATATGACAAAAATATTTTTAAAAGAAAATAAAGAAAAAGATAAGCAAGAGAAAAAAGAATTACCAAATTCAATTAATCAATAAACAAAATCTAGGAAAAATATATGTATACACAATGTACATGTGTATGTGTGTGTGTCTATATGTGTGTATGTGTATTCATGTGTGTGTATAAATGTATATATGTAGTGGTCTTCCACAAATACTTCTATAAACGAGTGGGGAGAAACATCTTCTCATAGTCGTTCTTTGAGTCTATACTTGTTTCTTTTAATTTTTACTTTCTAATTTTTTGTCCTGGGTGTTCTTTCCATTTACATTATTTTAGTCATTGAATATATTGTTTTCTTGGCTCTGCTTACTTAACTCTGAATCAGTTCATGTAAGTTTTACCTTGTCTTACTTCTCTTTATCATATAAAATTATTGTTGTTTCTTTAAGCATTGAAATATTTTGTTATATTTATGTTCCTCTAGCCACTCCTCAATCTGTGCTTATCTGCTAGTTGCTCATTATTTACTATCTTTCTAGTTTCCCTTCAATCTTCTTTCCTCCAACCATATTAAGAACACTAGACTCCATGTCTTAACTCTGTGTCTTTGTATTGGTCTTCTCCTATGCCTGAAATGTTTTCTTTCCTCATTTCTGCTTATTGAAATAATTCTCTCAAATCAAAGACCAGTTTTGGTACCAATTTGATGAAGCTTTAGCTGATTCTCATCCTTTCCCTACCCTAGCTGAATATAATCTCTTCTGCCTTAAATTTTCTTGTGGTACTTTATCTAGACTTCTCTTTTGCTTCTGTCATGTTTTATATTTTACCACTTTTATTTTGGTCCATATTACATTCTCTGTCATTTCATATCTGATTGGAAGATCTCTGAACTTTAGTTTTCTTGTATTATAAAATTGGAGATAATAATACTTATTCTGCCTATTTCACAGGGTTCTCAAAGGAGCTGACTTGTGAAAACATTTGAAAAAAAGTATGATGCGTATAATATAAATATGAGGCATTTAGGAAGTCCAACGGATAGAGGATTGCATTGGGAGTCAGGGAGACCTAAATTTGAATCCTGATTCGGACATTTACTAGTTTTGTGACCCTCAGCATATCACATATCTCTCAAGTCTCAAATTCCTCATCTGTAAAATAGGGATAATTATAGCACTTTCCCCTCCCCTTGGGTTTACTTAGAGGATCAAGCAAAATAAGTAGAACATTTCATAACTCTTAAAGTACTAGATAAATGCTAGATATTGCTACTGTTACTGCTATTTCAAACTTTTCCTGGCATTGTATTTTAGTCAATTTCCCTAACTAGATCAAGAAGTTCCCCTTGGTATGTATGTTCTTTCCCCTCAATCTTTGCTTTTTTTTTAAATTTTAGCCTCTCTTCTTTGGCTTTTTCCTTTTGTAGATGCTGTTTGGAACAATTTTTAGAGAAGAATTATCATGTATGGTAGGGGTTGGTTTATTAACTGAAACCAGCAAAATTTGACTGGGGTGGAGAGGGACAGGGCTAACAGGAATATGGGGTAGAGCTAAAAAAGCAAGACAGGTCTAGTCCTGACTGGGATGCCAGAATGGAGGACCCTGAGCAGCTAGGTATAGCACAAAATACTGGTTCCTGTTATGGGGGTCATGGAAAGGAAGAGGTGGAAGATCATCAAAATAAACTTTCCAACCTCTTGATTTTGTCCAACATTGACCCTATACCACCAGGAGAAGTTTCTAGGATTAGTTTCCATTTTTCTGTCTTTGCTTCCTCCCTTCTTTGAAACACTGAGAAACAATATGATTTAAGAGAAAATAGGCTGGTCTTAGTGAAAAGAGATTATGGTTTGAATACTGTCTTATACATGAGCTGTGTGACCATGAATGAAGGTCTCTTTGCCTTTCAAAGATTCATAATATATAAAATTGGGATTGCAAATAGTACCCATCCCACTATGTGGTTATAAGAATAATGCTTTGCAAAAAATGAGAGAAATTTTTTCTCCCCAAATCTGAGTTAGGTCCTATGGAATAAGAAACAATGGGCTTGGGCAAAATGAATCAGACTAAGTAACCAGAACCAGTAAGACAATATGCACAATGACTGCAAAGAAAGATGAAAAACAATAAAATTTCAACATTGTAATTATAATGACCAAGGCTAGTCCTACAGAAGAAATGAGAAAATGTGCCTTCTTCTCTGCTATGCAGAGGAAGGGTGATGGGTATAGAACATTGAATGTTACATATACTATCATACTTGATTGATATGTTTGTTTTTCTGAGTGATTTATTTTTTCTTTCTTTTAAGTTGTCACAAAGACTAGTTCATTGAACAGTGAAAAGGAGAGGACTGTGTCTGGAAATGAAGGGAATGTGAAAACAAAAGATGTCACTATTTAAAAAAAA